>CM076580.1:757993172-758055672 GCA_034641835.2 Pinus albicaulis
TGGGGATGTTGTAATTCATCCAAAAAATTGTCCCATCTGACGTGCACTCCCCTTGATTCAGGAATAGCGACATGAACTAAATGCCCTGTCCAAGCTAGAGAACTGACTCCGAAGAGTCTTGACAAATGATGATTGAAACGGGATTCGGCATTTTTGAACCATGAAACACTTGGTCTCCATTTAGGTTGTAAATGTAACCTACCCGCTATTAAAAAGATGACAGAAATAAATAGCAAGAAAAGAGCTCCAGCATAAAGATCTTCATTAGTGTGTAAGCCAATTGTATACCACCACTGATAAACACCGGAATAAGAAATATTGACCGGACCGGAAGCACCTCCTCGGGTAAAAGCTTCTATAGCTGGTTGACCAAAATGAAGATCCCAAATTGCATGAGCAATGGGTCTTACATGTAAGGGATCGCATACCCATGCTTCAAAATTGCCTTGCCAAGCCACATGGAACAAATTACCGGAGGTCCACAGAAAGATTATTGCCAACTGACCAAAGTAGGAAGCAAAAATTTTATGATAAAGGTGTTCTTCTGTAATATCATCATGACTCTCAAAGTCATGTGCGGTCGCAATACCGAACCAAATACGACGAGTATTTGGGTCCTGGGCCAAGCCTTGGATGAACTTTGGAAATCTTGATGCCATAATGCTTTTCAAATCCTCCTAGCCATTATCCTACTGCAATAATTCTTGCCAGGAAGAACGCCCATGTTGTGACGATTCCACCCAGAAGGTAATGAGATACTCCTACAGCACGTCCCTGTACAATGCTCAAAGCTCTGGGCTGGATAGCAGGAGCAACCTTCAATTTTTTATGGGCCCAAACAATAGATTCAATGAGTTCTTGCCAATACCCACGGCCGCTGAATAAGAACATTAAACTGAAGGTCCAAACAAAATGAGCACCTAAAAATAAAATACCATATGCAGATAATGAAGAACCATGAGATTGGATCACTTGCGAGGCTTGTGCCCATAGAAATTCACGGAGCCACCCGTTAATCGTAATGGAACTTTGTGCAAAGTCTCCTCCCGTAATATGAGTTACCACTCCCTGATCACTTATACTACCCCAAACATCGAACTGCATTTTCCAGCTGAAATGGGATATTACTACCGAAATTGCATTGGACATCTAGAATAAACCAAGGAAAACATGATCCCAGGCAAATACTTGACATGTTCCTCCTCTCCCAGGTCCATCACAAGGAAAGCGAAAACCAAGATTTGCTTTATCAGGTATTAAACGGGAGCTACGGGAAAATAGAACACCTTTAAGTAGGATTAAAACAGTCACATGGATAGTAAATGCATGAATGTGATGTACCAAAAAATCCGCAGTTCCTAATGGAATTGGTAACAAGGCCACTTTGGAACCTACTGTCACCAAATCACCACCTCCCCAGGTTAAGCTGGTACTTGCTGTTGCACCAGGAGCTGTTGAACCAGGTGCTGAAGCATGAGTGTTTTGTATCCATTGGACAAAGATAGGTTGTAATTGTATAGCAGTATCTGAGAACATATCTTGAGGACGTCCTAGAGCACTCATAGTATCATTATGAATATACAAACCAAAACTATGGAAGCCTAAGAATATACATACCCAGTTGAGGTGTGATACAATTACATCACGATGTCTAAGAACGAGATCTAATAAATTGTTGTATTGAGTAGTTGGGTCATAGTCTCTTACCATAAAAATCCCTGCATGTGCAGCAGCGCCAACTATAATAAACCCACCAATCCACATATGATGTGTGAACAGAGAGAGTTGGGTACCATAGTCAATAGCTAGGTACGGATAGGGGGGCATCGCATACATGTGGTGAGCTACAACAATAGTTAAAGATCCTAACATAGCTAGGTTAATAGCTAATTGAGCATGCCATGAGGTAGTTAAGATCTCGTAAAGACCTTTATGTCCCTCCCCCGTAAATGGACCTTTATGAGCTTCTAAAATTTCCTTGAGGTTATGGCCAATGCGCCAATTGGTCTTATACATATGACCGGCTATCAGAAAAAGAACTGCAATAGCCAAATGATGATGTGCAGTATCGGTCAACCACAGACCCCCCGTTACTGGATTTAATCCTCCACGAAAATTCAAAAAGTCTGAATATTCCGACCAATTAAGGGTGAAAAATGGGGTCAATCCCTTAGCAAAACTGGGATAAAGTTGAGCCAAAATATCGCGATTCAAAATAAATTCATGAGGAAGTGGTATCTCTTTAGGATCCGCTCCAACGTCTAGAAGTTGGTTAATGGGTAGAGAGACGTGTATTTGGTGTCCTACCCAAGATAGAGACCCAAGTCCTAGTAACCCTGCTAAATGATGGTTCAACATGGATTCTACATCCTGGAACCAAGCCCATTTTGGGGCATCTTTTTGATAATGAAACCAACCAGCAAAAAGCATTAACGCCCCAAATATCAATGCACCAATTGTAGTGCAGTAAAGTTGTAATTCACTGGTTATTCCAGATGCTCACCAAATCTGGAAGAAACCAGAGGTTATTTGTATCCCTCGAAAACCTCCACCTACATCCCCATTCAATATTTCTTGGCCTACTATTGGCCAAAATATTTGGGCACTGGGCTTGATGTGAGTGGGATTAACCAGCCATGCTTCATAATTGGAGAAACGAGCACCGTGAAAATACATCCCACTTAGCCAAATAAAAATGATGGCTAGTTGACCAAAATGAGCACTAAAGACTTTACGAGAAATCTCTTCCAAATCCTTAGTATGACTATCAAAATCGTGAGCATCAGCATGTAAGTTCCAGATCCAAGTGGTAGTATCAGGGCCTTTAGCTAGCGTCTTTGAGAAATGACCAGGTTTGGCCCATTTTTCAAAAGAGGTTTTTACAGGATCTCTCTCCACTACAATCTTTACTTCTGGTTTCAGTGAACGAATGATCATTTAATTCTCCCCTTTTCGGATGGGACATAAATAAGAAGAACCATGCCAATAGAAATTAGTGAACTTCCGCGATCGTTATTCATGGATCATTAATGAAAGACGTCTCCGGATGGATTTTACCCCTATTAAGAATATCCATCAACAATCCAGAATCAAAAAAGGTATTCTTTTTTTTTATATTATAAATCAATTTCTATAAGATGTCGATAGAATCACATTTTTGGTACTATTTTGGAAGAATCCCATTGATTTCGAGTCAGATATTAAATAATGAAAACGATTTCCCAATAATAGAAATTCTCATTCTCCAAAGCGTCATGTAATCTTTAACCAATTTTGTGCTTCGTTGTAATTGCCCGGAGCAAGTGCTATAGCTTGCTCCCAATACTCAGTAGCTTGATCGAACCAAGCCTCCGTAGTTTCAGGATCTCCCTGTCGAATGGCATGTTCTCCTCGGTCGGGATAGGTCAACTTGGAAAAAAATTCTTCCCTCAGAACTGTACTTGAGAGTTTCCTACCTCATACAGCTCAATCCACTATTCTTTAGTCCTCTACCAAAATTTCCAAAATATTATTGAATTGGAGATGATTCATTGGGAGTTCATATTAACCAAAGGACCAAAAAAAGTCAATGACATGAGTTTCTGATTTCACTTCCAATCAATTCAATGATCAGGTTCTATCTTTTCTCCTACCCTCAAAAAGATGAAGTATAGAAAGATATATACTTCAGATTGATTATCCAAATCAAAGTCTTTTTGCAAGGTAACTATCTCAGTTCCGTATAGAATTTTTGGAGAGTACTCTCTGAGTACTTCACATCTTTAGGATCTGATGCTACACCACTGCTCAATAGCTTAGTAGATCAACTCTATTACATAATTTGATTCCTAATTCTTTTCAATGAGCAGATTTGATCGTATCAGCCCGAACCTTCTTTCAATAATTGATCTTTATGGTGCTTCCATCATCAATTGAATTTTTTATCCATGGAATATTTAGGCTTTATCTATTCATATTCGGGCTCCTATGAGAGATGCTTTTTTTTTTCGCTACAGCTGATAAAAACCGTTACTTGGGACGGTGCATATGTAGGAAGCCTTTTATTTTGTCCTTGCTCATACTAGTTATTAACTAAGTTATTCTATGGTACAGATATCCACACGTAATGACAGATCAAGGCTATATTATTAAGAGCTTGTGGTAAGGATGGGTTCTGTTCTAATGCTTGGAAATAATATTCCAAAGCCTTCGTATGTTCTCCATTACTTGTATGCACAAGACCTATATTATATAGTATATAACTTCGATCATAAGGATCAGTTTCCAGTCGCATAGCTTCATAATAATTTTGTAAAGCTTCTGCATATTCCCCTTCCGATTGAGCTGACATCCGTTACAATCATTCATTCCATTGAAATGATCTCCGCTTCAAAATCGTACATGAGATTCCCACCTCATACAGCTCTCCTTTCTTTACAGTAGGTAATATGGGGAGTAATCCATGGAATTGAAAAAAGAAAAAAAAAAGATTCTAACACAATATTATGAATTAACACGAGCTAGTGTATTTCCAATAAATATCTAACCATCCTTCTTGCAAATATTCTTTTCTAAATACCAAGGATCTTAGTACTAGGAATGAAACCTCTAACAATTTCTTTGTTCTTAATGCCCTGTATTCTCTGGGGATTAATCACTTCAACAATCTCCGATGGTTCCATTATAAGGGTATCCAAAGTACAAACAAGATGGATGTTTTTTGTCCCAACCATTCTCACTACCCTTCAGAAAAGGGTAATGCATATGGGCTATAACGAAGCTTTTGTGTTGTCGATTTCCATACGTAGTGCTTTCTCCCCTCATGTGCACCTATCAAATAGGTTCAACTATACAAGCAAGGCCTATTGCATAGGTGTAACCTTTCGCTCGGTACTAAAATCCTCAGGAGATGACAGCATCTAAAGGTGCATTGACCGGGGATACACAACAGAAGGAATTGTTCTATCTCCAGAACTCACCTTCACTGAGCGTAATTTTTATTTTACTCAATTTTTATTCCCGAATACATTTTCTTTCCAAAAAAAAGAAGAACGGAAAACATATAAAATCACACCATCTCTGTAATAGGTAAATGCTTCTTTCTCCCCCGGAGCCATCGGGATTATTCGCAATAAGATATCTACTATAATTGTGAAGGTCTTATCAATAAAATTGTCATTTCTCTGAGATCTAGGCATATTCAATTACAGATTTGATAATTTCCTTCATTCCCTTACGCAAATGATTCCATGAACGAAAATTTTTTTCTGGTGCACAATACCATAAAATGGATTTCCTTACAATTGTAAATATGTTCTCATTCTATCTATTCCAATCCAATTTCTTATTTAAAATGGGAATAGATAGGGAATATTTTGAATAATTGTTCATTAGTAATATGAATAATAACGGAAAAAGATTCGTATTGAAAGAAGACTAGATTGGGTAAACTCGGGAAGTCCGGTTCGATTATGATCCGAACAAAGAAAGAGTTAAACGATCGAGCATTGCATAATGAGAATGCAATGCCCACCTAGCAATTGTGTGCTTTATCCGTATAGATAAAGGAATATAGGGAAAATATAGTCATCATGACACAGGATCATTGCCAAAGAATTAGTTATTATACAATTGATAAGATGATCACTACAGATCCATATATGATCATAATATGGAATGGATCAGTTAATCTGTCTTAAATTATTGATTAGGCGATCCGAATACGTTGGATTAACAGGGATGATTGAGGATTTCCTAAAATAGGAGGAAGTTGGAGAAAATGTCCTTTCGTCTTTCCGGGGGGGGATGAAATCATTACCTTATTTATTATCTATTTATTTCCGAAAGATTGAACTGTTCGTACCCGAACAAAAAGAATTTGTAAGGAAGTTGCTATTCACTAATTTTGTTAATTAGAACCAAGAAATCTAATAGGAAAGATGGCCGAGCGGTTCAAGGCGTAGCATTGGAACTGCTATGTAGGCTTCCGCTTACCGAGGGTTCGAATCCCTCTCTTTCCGTATCTTCGCCCTACTATTTTCTTCTCATCCATTGTTTTTCCAATCTATTGAATCCCATTAGGACGATTTCCTAATTATAGGATCAATCTACCTCTATTTGTAATAGAGAAAATAGAACAACATTGGTTCGTGGTATGGGAAGAGTAAAGACTATTTTAAGAAGCAATAAAAGTATCGTAGATAACAAGTAACGTACGAAAGGATTATAAAATGTCTCCTTCGGGGAGGGGAAAAATAAGGGAGAAGAACAGAATTTCCAGATGCCCAGCAACCAACCCCTCCCTTTCATTTCATTCTCGATTCAAGCTTGATGGGAATAATACTCTACAACCAACAATTCATTAATCTTCAAACTGATCCATTTACTATCTATTATTTGATTGATGAATCCTTTATATTGTAAGGGATGAAAAGTCAAATGATTTGGCAATTTATCCCTCTGGAACAAGTCTATATTCTTCTTAATGATAGCTCTCAATCTTGGTTGATCTCTTATAGTAATCACATCTTGAGGTTTGCAAGGGTAACTTGGTATATCTACCATATGGTCATTGACCCGGATATGTCCATGATTCACTAATTGTCTAGCTTCAGGAATGGTGGGAGCCATACCCAATTGAAAAAGAATATTATCCAAACGCATTTCAAGTAATTGCAATAGGACCTGGCCCGTTGAGCCTTTGGCTTTTCTAGAAACACGAACATATTTCAGCAATTGTCGCTCCGTTAGTCCGTAATGAAAACGAAATTTCTGTTTTTCTTCTAGCCGGATGCGATATTGAGATATTTTCCTGTAAGAAGACCAATTCATATTCATAGAATCCTTTCTGTATTTGGGTCTTTTACTAGTGAGCCCTGGTAAAGTTTTCAGACGACATATTATTTTTAAACTAGGTCCCCGATAACGGGACATAGAAACTCCTTTTTCAATTAACAGATAGTGCTAGAAAAAAAAAAAAATAGTATAACTCGTATGAGTACTACTGAAATTATTTTATAATTATTTTATATGGAAAACAAATATCTTTCTCCAATTTGTTATAGATCCTAATAGCTCCAATCATTTCATTCATCCTGTTCCTAGTTGGGAATAAGTGATCATGGCATGATGGACCCGACGAAAAATCGTAAGAGTATTCTCCACTCCATCTTGATCCTAACAAAACTTTGTGGATTATGGAAATGAGAGGAACAGAAAAGAGCCAGCTATCGGGATTGAACCGATGACCATCGCATTACAAGTGTGATGCTCTAACCTCTGAGCTAAGCAGGCTCGATGGAATATAACTCCTCATTTCATTGGTGTGAGATCCATATATTCCTTTGGAATCCTAACGATTATAGCGCGAATCGGATTCAATGATGCAATCCAGATTACGATTACAAAGGAACATTGTTTGAATGTAGATTCTTTCCAGGGAAAGAAAGGGTCAATTGATATCGATCATTTTACTCACTCTTCAAAATCAACTAGGGGAGGATAATAACATTGCATTTCAAATGGAGAAATAATATAATGATTCCCAGTCATATTCGATTGGGATAGAGATAGAGATGGCGAGAGAAGGGGCGTAGAAGAGGATATTTCTACCACACAATATTGAGCAAATATCCAATGAATAATGCTGATGGATATTACATAATAGGATTAGAACAAGGTATGATCTTGTTCTTCGAGAAGGGGATATGGCGGAATTGGTAGACGCTACGGACTTGATCGAATTGAGCCTTGGTAGGGAAACCTACCAAGTGATAGCTTCCAAATCCAGGGAACCCTGGGATATTTTGAATGGGTAATCCTGAGCCAAATCCGGTTCATGAAGACAATGTTTCTTCTCCTAAGATAGGAAGGGGATAGGTGCAGAGACTCAATGGAAGCTATTCTAACGAATGAAACTCATTTGTTCCAATACTGTAGTTATAGAATGCTCTATTTACACCTCAAAAGTGGAGAGATATTTTATATAACATCATACAAAACTGGACTGGCGATCAGAACTTGAATTGTTCCAAGCATTTTATTCATAAGATAGATGCCAGATTTGATTTGAAGTACTGATTTGACATTAAGTAATCCAATTATGAACTTATCTACTCTAGATGGAAAATTGAATCAGTTTTTGGAATAAATGGTTGGACGAGGATAAAGATAGAGTCCAATTCTACATGTCAATGTCAACAACAATGCAAATTGCAGTAGGAGGAAAATCCGTTGGCTTTATAGACCGTGGGGGTTCAAGTCCCTCTATCCCCACCCAAGTTCGTTCCCGAACGGACTGATCTATTTTCTCCAATTCCATTGGTTCAAATCCATTCTAATTTCTTCTCTTAGAGAAGAAATTAGAACATGAATCTTTTCATCCATCTTATGACAAGTTGAGTTGATCCGTTAATCAGTTGATCATATGATCAATTCATTTTGTGATATATAATCTACATAGATTAGATCGTTTGAAATTATTCAATTGCAGTCCATTTTTTCTCATATTAGTGACTTTCAGATCGAAAATAATAAAGATCATTGTAAAAACTATGAAAAACACACGTATACACATAGGGGATACCCCTTACCGTAGGTATCCCCTTAGTCCCCTAGAGAGTAATGGCGGGTATAGTTTAGTGGTAAAAGTGTGATTCGTTACATTATCAACTCAAATAGTTGAAGGATATTTTACATGGATCAAAGATCCATCTAAATCTCTATTTCCAGATAGGCTCAAACCCTTCCCTATGAATGCCCAGGAATAGCATACCTTCTCTTAATCTGGGTCTGAAATGATGAAAGAGAAACACATTTTTGGTTCCAAGATAGCGACACTGAATGTTTTAAAGGTTAGATAAATTCTAGATCTATGGGGATCCAAAGATATTTTTTCATCGTGACTAAACCTTCAACTTATGGATGGAAGGACCCCAGGTTGAAGCGGAATAGCTATAGAATGATGACTTTGGTTTACTTGGGTTATTAGCATTTCGTTCGAGCTCGGTGGAATTTGTTCTCTTAGGGATCAGAATCAGTAGAAATAGGGAACAAAGTAACTAGAAAGATTTGTGATTATTTGAAACTTTTCAAATTTCTCTTTCTATCGGGATCATCTAGAAAGTGAGTAAGTATTCTATGATTTTGGGCCCTTCACTAAAAAAAGAGAAGAGTAGAAAAGAGAAGAAACTGACGTAGATGCCATGGGTACGATAAGAAATTAGGGTTTTATTCGAAAAGAAAAGAGGAGAAAGAAAAGAATTGAAATTTCCTTTCACAAAGATTTGATATAAATATTCTGCTTCTTCCCTCATACCGCTCTCTATCCCCCATGAAGGAGTTGAATGACATGAAATTCTCATGTTCGGTTCTGAATTAGAGGCATTGAATAATCAATGTCGACTATAACCCCTAGCCTTCCAAGCTAAAGATGCGGGTTCGATTCCCGCTACCCGCTAACAGATATCTACATGTTCTATATCTATCTATATAGATAGAATAGGTAGATATAAAGTGATTAAGTATATAACATAATTTCACGATTCACTCGAAATCAATTTTCCGTTGCAATGTGAAATAGATTCCATTCTTTTCCTATCCTATAACCTCATTGTGAATAAAAAGGTAGATTGGGACAATGTATGCCAAAAGGAGTTAAAATAAAAAAAGGGAAGATAGAAAGAGCGTCCATCGTCTAATGGATAGGACAGAGGTCTTCTAAACCTTCGGTATAGGTTCAAATCCTATTGGACGTAATACTCTTCAATTGTTCTAAATTGTTGTGCGATGTATTGGAACAAATTATTCAGCTCTTTTTCATGTTCTGAATAACCCCACCAAATTATCAAATATTCATTTTTTTTCTTGAAGTAAAAAAAGTTCAGTATGTTCCTTAAGAGCCTCTTCCAAAATGGCTTTCACTTCTTCTGTAAATGTACCAGTAGAACATATAATTTCTCCGAACTAAGGTTTATTCTTTATCAAATACTCGTGTAACCGAACGAGAAAATTTCTCACCTGTGCTATTTCTAATATATCCAGGTATCCATTTGTTCTGGTATAAATAGTAGCTATTTGTTCTTCTACTTTCAAAGGAGCCGATGGAGATTGTTTGAGCAACTCACGTAATCTTTGACCCCTTGCCAATTGATCTTGAGTAGCTTTATCAAGATCGGAAGCAAATTGTTCAAAGGCTTCCAACTCTGCAAATTGAGCTAACTCTAATTTCAACTTTCCAGCTACCTTTTTCATAGCTTTTATCTGAGCCACAGATCCTACTCTAGATACGGAAAGACCCACATTAATAGCATGTCGGATCCCGGCATTGAATAGATCGGCTAATAAAAATATTTGTCCATCGGTAATGGAAATTTCATTAGTGGGAATATAAGCTGAAACATCTCCAGCTTGAATCTCAACTATTGATACTATAGGGGGGTAACTAGAAAACAAGATCCTATAGGTATTCTATATCCTCCTAATAACATCCAGCCAACCCTATAGGGGTCCCCACAAACTAATAATATAACCTATACCATAGGGGATATATATCCCTATATATATCCTAGGGATAATATATCAGCTATATATACTAGTACCCTATGATATCCCCCTAGGGGATATATATCCCCTATATGATATATATCCCCCTGGGGATATATATATATTAATAACTATATCCCCTATAGTCCTACCCCTTCCTATGGGGTATCCCTCCTAATAATATATCCCTCATACGCATATAGGGGAACTATATAGGGGTATCCTATTCATATATACCCTAGGGTGGGGATAGTACTTGAACCCTTCCCTAGTTTCCATATAGAGCTTATAGGGTTCCCTGGCCCTTACCCCATAGGGAGGTTAGTAAGGGATACCCATTGGGGGTTATCGGGGATATTATTCGTGTCCCATAGCCTATGTCCTAGACAAGTTGAGTTGATCCGTTAATCAGTTGATCATATGATCAATTAATTTTGTGATATATGATCTACATAGATTAGATCGTTTGAAATTATTCAATTGTAGTCCAATTTTTCTCATATTAGTGACTTCCAGATCGAAAATAATAAAGATCATTGTAAAAACTAGGAAAAATACTTTTTCCTTATTTTTAGTTGACATAAGTTAAGAACCTGTACCAGGATGATCCATAGGGAAGAGCCGGGATAGCTCAGTTGGTAGAGCAGAGGACTGAAAATCCTCGTGCCACCAGTTCAAATCTGGTTCCTGGCAAGATGTCAATATCAATGTCTCCATCTCCATCCATCTATTCTATCTAGACATATCCGTATGTATATGTACATACGGAGACACCCCGATCAAAAGAGATAGATGAATAAATCTGTTCTCCCCCTCTTCTTTGCTCATATTGTCCCTCCCTGTCCGTTCCAATTGAATCCCGATACTCTGTACATATAAAAAATTAGGATCGAGAACTCAGAGGACAAGATTTGACGGTGGGACTAAGAATTCGGCTCCGATACTAGTCGGAATCTATTCATCCTATTCCATCCGAATCAAAATGGGATATATTATCCCAACGAAAGATCTATAATTCCAGATTTGAAGTAGATCCAAATGTTGCAAAGGGTATCTCGAAAGTAGATTCGATTTGAGGTTCAGAAGATTGATGTAATAACTTTTAATCATAGTTTCTAGTATGAATATTGGATCCAATATGATTATCTCGATGAATATGAATTAGCAGAACCTTTCATCAAAGAGAGAGATGCTATATATCAGTCCCTTACATATTGCTCTGAATTATATGTACCATCAAGATTGATTCGGAGGAATAGTAGAAAGATACAGAAACAAACTGTATTTCTCTGAAATATTCCTTTAATGAATTCCCATGGAACATTTGTAGTAAATGGGATTTACAGAATCGTGGTGAATCAAATATTAATAAGTCCTAGTATTTATTACCGTTTAGAATTAGACCATAATAGAATAAATTATATATATACTGGCACTTTGATTTCAGATTGGGGAAGAAGATCGAAATTAGAGATCGATGTAGGAGAAAGGATATGGGCTCGTGTAAGCAGAAAACAAAAAATATCTATTCCAGTTCTATTATCAGCTATGGGTTTAAATCTCGAAGAGATTCTGGACAATACTCACTATCCAAAAATATTTTTATTTTTATTGAAGAAAAAGGAGAGGTGGGAGCGGGAGGAATATCTCTGGTCGAGGGAAAAAGCCTTTCTGGAGTTTTACAAAAAACTCTACTATGTAAGTGGCGATTTGGTATTTTCCGAGTCTATATGTAAAGAATTGCAAGAAAAAATTTTCCGACAAAGAGTGAATTGGGAAAGATTGGTCGACGAAATCTGAACCAAAAACTGAACCTTGATATACCTGAGAACGAGATTTTTTCATTACCACAAGATGTATTGGCTGCTGTGGATTACCTTATTGGGGTGAAATTTGGAATGGGTACACTCGATGATATAGATCACCTCAGAAATCGACGTATTCGTTCTGTAGCAGATTTATTAGAGAATCAATTTAGATTAACTCTAGGTCATTTAGAAGATACAGTTCGAAGAACTATACACGGAGCAACCAAGCGTAGATCAACTCCTCAAAACTTGGTCACTTCAACTCTATTCAAAAACACTTTTCAAGATTTTTTTGGTTCACACCCCTTATCCCAAATTTTGGATCAAACTAATCCATTGACGGAAATAGCTCATGGGCGAAAATTGAGCCATTTAGGCCCTGGGGGCTTAACAGGGCGAACTGCTAGTTTTCAGACACGGGATATTCATCCCAGTTATTATGGGCGTATTTTTCCAATCGATACGTCCGAAGGAATGAATGCTGGACTTTTTTCATCATTATCTATTCATGCAAATATTGGTGATTATGGTTCTTTAAAAAGTCCATTCTATAATATTTTAGAGAGATCGAGAGAAGAACATATGGTTTATCTATTACCGGGAGAAGATGAGGATGAATACTATCGGATAGCTACGGGAAATTCTTTGGTGTTAAATCAAGGAATTCAAGAGGAACAAATTACTCCAGCTCGATACCGACAAGAATTTATAGTTATTGCATGGGAACAAATCCATTTTAGAAGTATTTTTCCTTTCCAATATTTTTCCGTTGGAGTTTCCCTTATTCCTTTTCTCGAACATAATGATGCTAATCAGACCTTTAGACCCAAATAGCTATCCTACGGGTAATTCTTTTTGAAGCAAATCATATTTCTTAGTAAAAAGAGCTTGGTAACAAGATTTAAGATCGGTTAACTACTTCTGTCCATTAGATCTCTAGATAGAGTGGATCCGATTGGTCCATTTGTATAGAAATATGAGAGAAAATAGGATCGAACAGGTTCACTAATTGGAGTTGTTTGAGTAAAGAATGTACCCCGGCGTAGAACGATGAAATTTTTATTCCCTGCAAGGGGAGGATTTTTTCGAGCGTGTTTACTTTTTATATAATTCGTTTCATATATTAATCCATTTATATTGATTAAAAAATCCTTTTAGATTATATGGATTAATATATCATCTGTATATGTTATATATAATGACTTATAGGCTTTTACGCAGTCTATTCTCTCTCCGTGATAAGAATTCATATGTTCAATAAAATGGAATCTTTATTTTTGAATATTATTCAGATGAAATATTTTCATAAGGGATAATAGGTTTCCTTATTCGTTGATATTATCACTTTGATACCATCAAGAAATATTTTGGGTTCTTAGTTGTTCGGAAGAAATCGTTCCATAATTTTACCATTGGTGAACACTAAATAGATGAAACTGTTGTATTATACACTATTTCCTGATCTTAGTAAGAGGAGATTACCATGGATCCCTTAATTTCTGTTGATTCTGTTATTGCTGTTGGATTATCTGTAGGGCTTGCTTCCATTGGCCCTGGCATTGGCCAAGGCACTGTTGCGAGCCAGGCTGTAGAAGGTATTGCGATACAACCAGAAGCAGAAGGTAAAATATGAGGTATCTATCTTACCAAGTAGAACCATCTAATGAGAGGGACTATGAGGGCCTTATCAGTCATCAAAACCACTATAGATGACTGGAATATATTCATAACATTAAGGATAAACAAGTCCATACAGGGTTATGGGTCATCCTAAAGGAATAGAAAGAGAGAAACCTATGAGGCCCAATAATAATAATCAAGGGATAGGGGGAGGGGAATATTAAGAAACCCCTATAGGGCCATCTCGCCTACAAATAGGTCAAATAATACTAAGAGACATCGGACAGGAGCCTATAATACCATAGGTACATCCCTTATAGGGGCAGAGCTAGGATTCCTATCCCCTTTACCCTATAGGGTTATTAACTAGCCCTATAGGGATATAGCCCTATTAAGGGGATATAGGGATAATAGGGGATAGTATTCCCCTATTATCCCTATTATTTTTGTTTATAGTATTGGATATACCCTTCGGGATAGGGTATATCTCTCCCTATGAAGATGGGTACATGCTCTGATTAGAGGGATAATGCTTATATATTAGTTTTCCTCTGGTATCCATTATTCCCTATTTCAGGGTTATATGAATTACTATACCCCTATCTATACTTATGGGTAGTTGGGGCCCCGGATGACTATATCATGAGGGGTACCAGAAACCATCAAGAGCACATGTTCCTCCAGGAGGCCTATTAGGACGCGGACATAAGGGTCTTTATAACACAATTAATAATTCTCTTCATTTTCAATTGGGTCTTGCTTTAGCTTCTTTGGGGGTTATAACTTCCTTGGTAGCTCAACACATGTATTATTTACCCTCTTATGCATTCATAGCACAAGACTACACCACCCAAGCTGCATTATATACTCATCATCAATACATTGTCGGGTTCATTATGACAGGAGCCTTTTCTCATGGAGCTATATTCCTCATTAGGGATTATAATCTAGAACAGAATAAGGATAATGTATTGGCGAGAATGTTGGAACATAAGGAAGCTATAATATCTCATCTTAGTTGGATTAGTTTATTACTAGGTTTCCATATCTTGGGACTTTATGTTCATAATGATGTTATGCTTGCTTTTGGTACTCCAGAAAAGCAAATATTGATCGAGCCCATATTTGCTCAGTGGATACAATCTGCTCATGGTAAGACGTTATATGGTTTTGATATACTCCTATCTTCAACAAGTGGTCCAGCATTTGATGCAGGTAAGAGCATATGGTTACCCGATTGGTTAAATGCTATTAATGATAATAATAATTCATTGTTCTCAACAATTGGTCCCAGAGACTTTTTGGTTCATCATGCTATTGCTCTAGGTTTGCATACAACTACATTGATCCTAGTTAAAGGTGCTTTGGATGCGCGTGGTTCCAGGTTAATGCCAGATAAAAAATATTTTGGTTATAGTTTTCCTTGCGATGGTCCGGGACAGGGTGGTACTTGCGATATCTCGACCTGGGATGCTTTTTATTTAGCATTTTTCTGGATTTTGAATACTATTGGATAGGTTACTTTCTATTGGCATTGGAAGCATCTAACGTTATGGCAGGGTAATGTAGTGCAATTTAATGAGTCTTCCACTTATTTAATGGGATGGTCAAGAGAGCGTGGCCAAGCGGTAAGGCAGCAGGTTTTGATCCTGTTATTCGGAGGTTCGAATCCTTCCGTCCCAGACTTATTCATTGGTTCCTGTTTTCCCTTCCCTCGCTCTTCCCTTTCTTCTTTCGTAAAGGGTAAATCCAATGGAATTTTTGTTTTTCTTTTTCTCATAATTTAACCATACTTAACTTATCAGAAGGGAATGTTATTACAATAGGGAAGATATAAAGGGATATCTCTATGGTGCAAGATGGGAATACGGATCAATTTGAGATAAGGTTCAATTTATGAAATTAGCCCATTGGATGTATGTTGGTCCTGCTCATATTGGAACTCTACGAGTAGCTAGTTCATTCAAAAATGTCCATGCCATTATGCATGCTCCTCTAGGAGATGATTATTTTAATGTAATGTGTTCTATGTTAGAACGAGAAAGAAATTTTACTCCTGCAACTGCTAGTATAGTAGATCGTCACGTACTAGCACGTGGATCTCGAAAAAGAGTTGTGGATAATATTCTTCGAAAAGATAAGGAGGAAAGTCCCGATCTTATCATATTAACACCTACGTGTACCTCTAGTATCTTGCAAGAGGATTTAAAAAACTTTTTGGATAGAGCATCCATAATCTTCGATTGCAACGTCATTTTTGCGGATGTGGATCATTATCAAGTGAATGAAATTCAGGCAGCGGATAGAACTTTGGAACAGGTAGTTCGATATTATTTGGATAAATCCCATACATTGGATCAATTCGTAACAAATGCACCTTTTGTAAATATAATTGGGATTCTTACTCTGGGTTTTCATAATCGACACGATTGTCGTGAGTTGAGACGTTTATTAAAAGAATAGATTCATAGTTCCCTATATAGTAAGCATTACATAATCTCCATAATCCTTATTATAAGTACAACAGAATAGATCATCAATATTTGTACCATATATGGATACTTGAATACCAAACAATAGTATGATTGTTACAAATCACGAAATTATTTCTTCGAATCACGCGTGAAAATAAATTTGAAAGAAGAAGAGAAATTTTCTCTTTGTTTTCCAAATGGTCTTTTTTCCCTCTTATTTTTTGGATCAACCAGATATTTATCGAATATTTATGAAAATATGTCATTGGTATCGATCGTATCGATACGTGACCCAATAGCTCGATCCGAAGTGAGCGGTGGGATCGGAAGGAATTGATGAAGGTTAGTGGAAAAGTTTTTATCCGGGAGCAGATAAGGTATCTGAATCTGGTATCGTCGGGTGGAACAAGGATAGAACTTCTGTCACAAAAAAATGGAAAGAGTTATACAAAAATTAGATCAATGACAGCGATCCAAAAACTTGAAAAAGAAAAAAAAGATACTTTTTATCGAAAACTTACAGCAGCTTGCCAAACAAAGGCTAAGAGAAAAGAGAGAATAGGAATAATTGGCATTACATCGACAATTGGATCAAAAATTGCATAAGCCTTAGGTAATTTTCCAAAAAAGGGATGATTTGAATGAATAAAGGCATCATCTAGACAAATATTGAACATAACTGGCATTTTTCTTCTCCAGTAAAAATTAGGGGGGGTAAAGCCAGAAAAGTCTTTGATTGATCGAAGCTCTTCGGCAAGTTTGACCGGACTTGGGGTTGGAAGGGATGATTCTTTCATACATACAATATTTTACCCAATCTAATAGAAAATTATCAATGAATGAATATTCTTGTCCCTTTTTCTGTTTTTCCTATTATGTCCAATTCCATCAATAACCTATTTTGTTGAAATATCCACAAATTATTTTTGCCCAGTTGGGATCTGATCTAATTAATCTTGGATCCTAATGGGTTGACAAAAAATTTTATATAAGTATTCATTAGCATATGAATAGGGAAATAGGATGGGAATGGGGCGTGGCCAAGCGGTAAGGCAGCAGGTTTTGATCATGTTATTCGAAGGTTCGAATCCTTCCGTCCCACTGTCTAGCTCCGAATCCGCCTCTGACCACCAGATCAAATGTGAGTAACTTGTCTTTTTCGAGGGTGCCTCTATCCCATTTTTTTCATGCTTCAGACAAACAATCTGGTCCTCTCCATATTATCATATCTTCGGAACCAATGATCCGATATGAACAATTTTTGGATCCAATCACCTGCTGTCATTTATCCTCAGTTTCCCTTTGGGGTTCATCCCGTAAAAGTGTCCTAGTTGGATCAGTGATAGATTTATGGGTTTCGTTGTAAACCCATAATCCTCAGAAAATAGGGATTGACTAAGGGGTACCTAGAAGGATATGATATCCTAACAGGGATATATCCAGTTAATGTGTAAATAAACTAAGGAAATATCTGCTATAATGATATAATAGCAAGGGGAATCAAGATAATTCAGCAATGATATCCATTAATAGGGAGGTATGATAGGATATATGGGGGATAACCAATATATCCCTTCATCCAAGGAATATATTGGTTACCCTAAGGGGATATAGTATATCCTAATAGGCTATATAGGATACCTATACTATAGCTGAAATATCCCAATATATAGGGTATAGATATATAGATATCCCTAATAGTATATACAGATATATCCCTTACCATCCCCTATATAGGGATATATCCCCCATTATCCCCATATAGGTTCATCTAGGGGATATAATGGGGATCCCCATAGGGTTCCTATATATCCCTATATGATATATATCTAGGGGGAGTATACTTTCCCCCTTATATTATATCTATAAGGGGATTATTATGGTATATAATATCCCCTAGTATATAGGGTATATACCCTAGTATATAGGGTAATAGGAGGTATCCCTATATCCTATAGGATACCCTATAGGATATCCTATTGAATCCATCCGTTCATGACAAGAGATATATTTCGTCGATCGAAGAGATTTCTACAATGCCTTTAACAAAAGAACAAATAGTCAATTTGGAAAAAACTTTTTTCCAACCTTTTTTCAATAGATCTGATTCAGAAGAAAACAACTTGGATAAATTCCTTAAAAGGGGTTTCAGTTCAAACGTGGGTCTTATTCAAACTCGATCTTATCAAGATGATTTACTATCCGAAATATTTTCCAATAAGAACCAGGAAATGTTTCATCGTATTCAAGATTGGTTTGTAACCAAAAGTTTCAAAAACATAATTGGAAACGAGGGCATAGATGGGAGGAGTACCCTTTCTAATTCATCTAAAGAGGAACAAAAGATTAAACCATCACCGCATTTTAATGACCCAGTATCTAATACTAGTAATAATGTCAGCAAAGGAGCGTTCTCCCGTATTCCCAGACATGCTCAGCTCCAAATATTATTGTAAATTCAGTCAAGGGGGAATTGATCCCATGAAAGATAGAGATCAGGAAATGCAAAACTATTGATATCTTCTCCAATCCTTGTTTGATTGTCAATGTTATACCAAGGGTATCTTTGAAGTCTATAACTGGACCAGTATAGCTAGCTTTCTTCTGACACAACAATACAATTTTGATGAGTATCGAAAGGAGAATGATTCTGTTCCTGCCAGCAGTTATTCTATCTCTGTTTGGGCGGCTGAATCCCAACAGAAATAAGAGAATATTGCGTTCCTAGGTTCGAGCATAAGGAACCCCCTCAATCGATGTTGTAACAATTGCATAGACCGTGAAAATTTTCGATTGGAATTAGCTTCTACATACAGGTGGCTTTAGAACCGAAAAAGAGGATGAGTGCCACACAACTCGTCCAGAATATGATACTTTTACTTCTTCCTTTTTCATTCCGACATGAAATTATGCCCATGTAGATGACCTCAGTAATTCAGATTGCACGGGGATCATTGGTGCTACGCAGATATATGTTGTTTTTCCAATAGTATCCGGCGTAGATGGAGTTATGCCGCAGACTTATTATATAGTACCTTGTATTAACGAGTAGGCGTTGCTCATTAGCTAAAACCAAGTGGATAGTGCAATAGAACCTAGTCAATTTTAGCTATGTGAAATTACGAGTTACTCCTTGCAATAGGTGTAATTTCTGTAATATCGGGTTCTACTGGCTCTAAGAATGAATATTGAAAAAACCTAATCCGTCTAGAGGGTCGAATGATTGGATCAATAAGATCTAGAAATGAAAGGACAAACTGGATATTCATATTCTTGCACCTAAACGTGAAATTCACAAAACTTTGGCTATATATGTAGATAGGTTTCTTCCGGTCCAGTCTCTGATAGCTACTGGTAAAAAGATAATGCCAGGTGATCCAATCGTACTGATTGAGAATTCATTAACCCTGTAAGAAGATTACATTCGACAATTTGTGAAGGGATCCGCGGGTGCTATTCATTAGTTGCTCGATGAATGTGAGGATTTCTAGGATAATGAAGAGATTTCTCCCATAGATCTCCTCTCATCCATGTTCATTCATACATATCCTATAGTATAGGATCCTGAATTGGTACGAATCGGGACAATTGATCTTTTGTATTATGATCTCGAGGTTACGAAAATAAAAATTTAGGTAATTGTCTCATGAAGATATGTATAAACCATATTTCATTCAGTCCTTCCACACCTACTATAACTATAATTGGTTATTTCGGTTTCTTATTGGCTTCTATCATTTTCACCCTAGTCCTATTCATTAGTTCGAGCAAGATACAACTTATTCAAAATGAAGGAAGGGGAAACCCTCTCAGTTCACTATTTAAATTTCAATAATTTCGTTTATTCTCTCTATATCAATTTCTGATCATTGAGATTCATAGCAAATTCAGGGTACTGTTAGTATGAATCCTTTGTCAAAGTGTACGAAAAAGGACCACTTTAGCTACGCATAAATAATAGCCCTAACAACAAAAGTGGCTGCCAATATCTTCAGATTTGCGGTTAGTTGAACATAAAAGAGCTGCAAAAACCAGATCTATGCATGGAAAGACATTAAGCAGAAAAAATAAGGGTTTGCTCCATATACCAATAGACAAGACAAGAACAATTTTTGAAAGAATTTTTATATTAATTGGGCACCTGGGAGGAAAACAAGAAGGCGTATCCAATTCTCCTTAGTGGGATGGGTTCTTGGAAGTCCTCGGCACTTCAGATCTAAGATTTCTCTCTCTTGTTGGTGTAGAAAACCCACACAAAGAATAGAACTCAAAGGGAGCTCACACAGCAAATGGTAGAAAAGAGTGACCAAGTGTATAGATCCAGAGTGATCTAATAGGCAACAAAAGGTGAAGAATGGTAGGAAAAACCCTCCTATTTATAAAAAAATATTGGGTCATTCTAGATCTTGGTGCATGGGTTAACCAAATCTAGATCCACTTTTTATGGAATATTTTATTATATTTGTTGGAGGGAAAAGGTATTTGACTTGGGTCAAATCCTTTAATTAGTTAAAAATAAATAAATAAATGATTTATTTATCTTTTTAAGGAAGCGATTAGAAGATAATCAAATAAATAAGGATTTATTTAATTATTTAAGGAAGTGGTTGAAAGATAATTAAATAAATAATGATTTATTTAATTATTTGTGGGTGATTTGGTCATATTTAACAAGGAATATTATCTAAATAAGATTCAAATAATTATTCCTAGAAAATAATAAGATAGATAAAGGTTTATCTAATTAATTTCTTTGTTTTTGGGTTAAACATGATTGGGAATAATAATTAAATTATGGTTTAATTAATTATTCCATGAGGAAAATCAAACAAATATAGGTTTGTTTAATATTTCCTTTTGGGGTTTTCTGTTTAGACCATAAACAACCTAATAAATGTGGTTTATTAAGTTATTTTACATAGTGAAAGCAATTTTACTTAGGGTAAAATTGGTCTTACATGGTGTACTTGGGTCCATCTAATGATAATAGGTTAGATGACCAAAAAATGGTGTAACAGGTACTATCCAGTATAGCTATTATCCCTACTTATTCCGTAGAATCGAAATGATTGAGGCTTTGCCATCCGGAATTGTGTTAGGTCTAATTCCTATAACTTTGGCGGGATTATTCGTAACTGCATATTCACAATACCGACGTGGTGATCAATTGGATATTTGATCCTGGAATATCCTCCAATTTCATTGGCCTCCTACTTTTCCTGGGAGGTCAGATTCCATTGCTCGTTCCAGTTGGAATGAATTCTTGATAATTTAGGTTTTGGAGACCTACGTTCTACCGAACTGAACTAAGAGCGCTTTCTTTCATATTCGTAGATAAAGGAAAATACCTTTTGTTTATACTCTTAGAGTCAAATACTTTCGTATCTGATATGATTCAATTATTTGATGTTCCCGTCGAATCGATATCAAATGATCTTTCGTTCCTTTCTTTCCATAGAAAAGAAGGGAAAGGTAGGGATGACAGGATTTGAACCTGCGACATTTTGTACCCAAAACAAACACGCTACCAAGTTGCGCTACATCCCTTCTAATCATTAGAAAATTTTATTTTATAGAATTCGAAATCTGTTTCCCACATTTTCCCACCTTCATTTCTCTTCGTTCTCGTGAGTGAAAATACTTTATACATGCATGTAGGGTCTATTATCTAGAATATCACTATTCATTATGGTGATGAAACATCTTTTTCCTATTCTATAAATAGGACCACAGCCCGGATCACATTATCCATATATTAATCAGTTCCGAGTTTTTCCTAGGATTCATAACTATTGATACGATCGAATCACTTACACATTATGATCAATAAGAAGAATTTACAATGCAAGATCTAAAGACCTATCTTTCCACAGCGCCTGTGTTAGCTATTTTATGTTGCAGCTTTTTAGCCGGTCTATTGATAGAAATCAATCGTTTTTTCCAAATGCTCTGACTTTGACTTTTCCCTCTTTTGAATTTTTTTCCTCCCCTTAAAGCCAAGGGAAAAATTATTGTGCTAGATTGACTTCTCCTCCCTCTTGGATAAATTAGTGCATTCAGCCCAAAAAATATCTAAGTTTAGGGGTGAAGGGGGTAAAATTCAAGTAGAAATATCGATCTAAATATTCTTTCCACATTTACTTTTGTAAGTACAACTGAAAAATCTTGATCAATCATTTTTTTACTTTCAAATGTTTCACCGTAATAGTAAATTCCGGGTAATAGAACTATAGGAACCAATAGGATAAAAGGGTATCCATCAAAAGAGACCCACAAGCTCTTTGGCCCCTCATATAAAGAGAATATAAAGAATAGATCCCTCATACCCCCTATGGCCTAATAGATATTGAGGACCCTATCCAGTATACAAACCAGTAAATATTCCTATAATCCTAGGTCTATCGATAAGGGGTCAAAGATACTATAATAATCATAATCTCCCAATAGCAGCCAATAGGGGTATATCCTCCCTGGGATTTCCCCCTCTTAATCCTTATGGATAGATATGGGGATAATAGGGATAGGGGTATATTATAGCTTCTAGGGGAAATAGGGGATATAGGGGATATATCCCATAACTAATAGGTTTATCACTAACCTATATATAGGGATATATCCCCTATATCCCTAATATAAGGGATAGTGACCATATCCCTAGGGGAATAGGTGTTATCTTATGGGGGATCCCCTAGAGATAGGATCCCCCATATCTCCCCTAGTATATCCTAATGCTAGGGGATAGCTCCTTGCAGGGGATGGAGTGACAAAAGTATTGAGAATCCAAGATAAGGTCACGGCGAGACAAGCCTTTATCATTACGATAGGTGTCAAGTGGAAGTGCAGTGATGTATGCAGCTAAGGCATCCTAACAGACCGAGAGATTTGAACCTTGTTTCTACATGACCCGATCGATATGATCGGGTACTAGCCATCTATTCGTTTCTTTGTTCAATTGTTTGACAACATGAAACTATGAAACCAAAAGCTCTGCCCTCCCTCTCCTTCGGATATAAGCGCAGAGGAGCGTTCTCTACCTAGAAGGGACACCCCTTCGGTGTCCTTTTAATAATTGGGGCCACACAATCATTAGCCAATATTATTTTCTCGCATTTATTCCCTTCCTCGTTCATGGTTTGAAATTTACCTTGAACGAGGAAGGGCATAAATTAATCTATAGGGCTAGGGGATAACTATATCCCTAGGGATACCCCCATATCATGGGATATACCCTATATATCCCATGGGGGGATAAGGGGATATAGGGGATATATCCCTATATATCCCCCTATTTATCCCTACTATAGAAATATAACCTAGGTCATATTAAGTATCCCTAATATCCACTAGTTACTAGGTAAGGGTCCAGGGTACTCCTATATCTATTATGGCCTAGGGATATACTAGTAATATCAATACCCTACCCTAGTATTATATATTAGTTTGGATTATATGTTAGATAGATAGGGAGGATATATTAAGTGATATTCAGTATATAAGGAATATCATAGGGAGTTACCACTGTGATCCTAACTTCCTATAGGGCCCAGAGGGAAACAACCCCCTATAGGCGATAGTAATATATATCCCCCTATAATATCCCTTAACTGAGTATCCTAGGGATATATCCCTATATATATATATATATATCCCATATAGCTAGGGATATAGGGGGATAATATATATTAAGGGGATATTCCCCCATCCTATATCCCCTTTTCCCATAGGATATATATAGTATATCATCCATATTATCCTTCCCCTATTACGCTATCCCCCTTATCCTATTTTAGGATTATATATCGTTGTTCCAATTATTATATTATCCCCTTTCCCTACCTTGCTCCCCGTTATTCCCTATATCCACTCTACTTAAGAAGAGATGTTTGCTCAATAGTTACATAGGATAGACAATCAAATTTGTTGTATGCCTGGGGTAATACAAGGATAAGGCGGCATGGGGTTCCCTGATCCAATAGAACTGGTATTTGTCCGGGAAAAAGATCATGCAGTTAATTCCTACTAAATGGAATGAATCAGACCGAGCTTTGGTAGTTCCCGAACACGCCATATCATTTTCTATCCTAGAGAGAGTGAGCTTATATAGCCAGTAGATGAATATGATGTATCAGAAAATTACTAGATATACATGTCATCTATGGAGATAACTGGGGAAATATTCGTAAAGGATCGATCCAGTGATCAGGATTCAAAGGATCTTGGCAATGAATAAGACTTACGTTACTTCAAGTTGTTCTTCTAAAAAAAATAAGAAGATGAAAAAATGAATAGATAATTGGTCCAGATAGAAATGATTTTGTATGATCGGATATCTGGGAATGATCTCCTTATGCTCTGTCTCACCCATTTTGAACAAACCTTTTACTTTTTTTCCCGAGGATATTTTTTATCGGGATCAAACAATTACGCAATAGATAAATCTATGGATCCCATACCTCATTATATCACTCGTACTTTGTCTAGATTTTGGACAGAACTGACAAGTGAATCAGGTTCGTTAGCGATTCACAAATTTGAAGTGGCCGAATATAAAGCATCAGCTTCCCTACGATAGCTCGCATGTTTAGTAGGACTGCCTTGGGTAATTCCTATTTCATTATGGAAAGGTTTGGAGCCTTGGGTTACAAATTGGTGGAATACGAGTAAATCTCATCAAATTTTTTATTATCTCCAGGAAGAAAATGCTCTGGGAAGATTAGAGAAAATAGAAGAACTATTCTTGTTAGAAAGAATGGTGGAAGATTCTTCGGGAACACATTCACAGGATATTCGTATAGAGATTCACAAAGAAACGATCCAATCGGTCGAAATGTACAATGAAGATTGTATCCAGATAATCTCACATTTATTAACAAATCTAATAGGTTTTGCTTTTATAAGTGCTTATCTCATTCTGGGTAAGAATCAACTTGCCATTATCAATTCTTGGATCCAAGAATTCTTCTATAGTCTGAGCGATACAATGAAAGTTTTTCTAATTCTTTTAGCAATCGATCTATGTATTGGGTTTCATTCACCCCATGGTTGGGAACTGATGATCGATTCGATCTCCAAAAATTATAGTTTGCCCATAATGAACGAATCATATCTGGTCTTGTTTCAACTTTTCCAGTTATCTTAGATATGATTCTGAAATATTGGATCTTCCGTCGTTTCAATCGTATATATTCTTCACTTGTAGTAATTTATCATTCGATGAATGAATAAAGAATAGGTAGGTTTTTTTCTACGGTCGAAACAATTGAAACAGAATAATAAAGTGTTTTCCGTGTTCAGGAATTAGCTATTCCTCCCCTTCATTCTTCTCCTGGTGTGAGACTTCTGATTTCTTATTTTTAGCTTTTGTTGAATCAATATAGTAGCAGAATTTATGACAGGTAACAATGATAGCTACCTACTCTCACCCGAAAAATGATTTGGAACCCATAATTGAACCATGCAAAATAGAAATACTTATGAATGGATGAAAAATATGACTCAGTTAATTTCAAGTGCCCTTGGCTCAAAATTATTCTTATTTTCTTATATACTCTCCAAGTCAATCTTGTTTCCACGTGATTCCATACAAAGATGACGAATATTTGAATCGTTCTATTGTTAAAGCCTAGGATTTTCTATCGATGTGTCTAACATCTCGTCCCAATACAGTGACAATCCAACAATTCATTTATCTCTTATTCTGGATTGACAATAGTGTATTGTGTCGATATAATTCGTCCATTCACAATAGAAATAGATATCTTAGGTTCATCATTTATCAGTGATTCTATCCAATCATGATAATTCCGTCGATGGATCATTTATTCATAACCTAGATTACTTTATTCTGGAATGGTGGATCAAAACTATACATATCCATATATGAACTGACGAGTGAATTATTTGGTCATTCACATAGGTTTTTGATCCCTCCCGTTCGTCAATTAGATTGGTAGGATTCTATTTACCGGTTCATAGTGAGTAACCTCGCATTCCACTTCGATCGTATATATACTCAATATCTATTCGCAATATGGGTTGCTAACTCAATGGTAGAGTACTCGGCTTTTAAGTGCGACTAAGATCTTTTACACATTTGAATGAAGTAGAAAACTCGTCGATACCATCGGTAAAGTTCGGAAGACTACGACTGATCCTAATGAACGGAAAAAAAATCATGTCGTTCCAACATATGATCTTTATGATACCTGATATTATTTCTCGGATACCTGATTGTATTCGATCAGGACCGGATCTGATTCAAGGAATAAAATGGGTGGAAAATCTCTATTATATACCTTGATGGATGTATAATATGCTCATCCTTTCGGATCAAATGTGATAATTGTGAATAGGATTTCATCAATTTGCGGTTAAGTCGAATGATTCAATGGAGAAAGCTATATGACTTGAATCATAAGTAGACCCAGAGAAACGAGCTTTTGTTCCTCGTTCCAATTAAGCGAGCGAGGAATTCCCTTTACTGATCAGAAGTTAAGATCAGTTTAGTACCTGATATTGGGAGGTTTTCCCTGAGTAGATCAGGGATTTATACACTCACAATGAGTCCTAAGTACTCGAGTACAGATGTGTAAGATAAATAGTGTACTGGCCAGGTTTATTTATTCCATGAGTCAGAAGAGCGATTGGTTGCCAGGATAAAAAAAAAAATTTCTTCCTCATGACGAATGAGATCCTTGGGTAGTAAATTTATAGAAGATAGAATCTTTATATTTGGATATATCTGTTTTTTCCTATCTTGTTCTGACTAGATCGCACCATGTATTTTCTCAAAAATGAAGAGGTTATTCTCATGAGCGAGGGCCATAGATGAGGTTTGGAAATGGATGAATTCCATAGATACAAAAAGGAAGATAACTCTCGGCAACAATGCTTTTTATATCCACTCTTTTTTCAGGAAGATCTTTACGCAATTTCTCATGATCATTATTTGGATGGATCGAGTTCTTCCGAACCGATGGAACATTTAAGTTCCAATGATCAATTCAGTTTCCTAACTGTAAAACGTTTGATTGGTCAAATACGTCAACAAAATCATTCAATTGTTTTATTCGTGAATTGCGCTCCAAATCCATTAGCTGATTGCAAGAAGAGTTCCTATTCCGAATCGGTACTAGAAGGACTTACATTGGTCCTGGAAGTTCCGTTCTCTATACGGTCAAAATATTCTGTGGAAGGGATGAATGAATGGAAGAGTTTCCGGTCGATCCATTCAATATTTCCCTTCTTGGAGGATAAATTCCCGCATTCAAATTATATATCAGATGCACGAATACCCTATTCTATTCATCCGGAAATTTTGGTTTGAACCTTTCGTCGCTTGATCCGAGATGCTCCCTCCTTGCACCCATTACGCTCTGTTCTCTATGAATATCGAAATAGTCCAGAGAATTTACAAAGATCAATTATTGTCGTCCCAAGAGTAAATACGAGATTCTTCCTGTTCCTGTGGAATTGTTATGTCTATGAATGCGAATCCATTTTATTTTCCCTTCTTAAACGATCCTCTCATTCACGATCGTTGTCTCATAGACCTTTCCCTCAGCGAACTCATTTTCATCGAAAGATAAAACATATTATCATATTTTCTCGTCAAAATTCACTGAAAAGTATCTGGTTGTTGAAGGATCCTAAAATTCACTATGTTAGATATGGTGAAAGATCTATTATAGCTATAAAAGGAACTCATCTCCTAGTGAAAAAATGTAGATATTATCTTCTAATTTTTCGGCAATGTTATTTCCATCTTTGGTCTGAACCGTATAGGGTCCGTTCTCATCAATTATCCAAGAATTTTTCTTCTTCTCCGGGTTATTTTCTAAGGATTCGGATGAACCCTCTTTTTGTCAGAACCAAAATGCTAGATGAGTTATTCATCGCCGATCTTATTACCAATGAATTTGATCCAATAGTTCTGATTGTACCAATACTTTGATTATTGGCTAGAGAAAAATTATGTGACGTATCAGGACGGCCAATTAGTAAATTGTCTTGGACCAATCTAACAGATGATGATATCCTCAATCGATTTGATCAAATTTGGAGAAATCTTTTTCATTACTACAGTGGATCCTTTGGTCGAGATGGTTTATATCGTATAAAGTATATACTTTCATTATCATGTGCTAAAACTTTAGCCTGTAAACATAAAAGTGCGATACGTGTAGTTCGGAAGGAATTAGGTCCAGAACTCTTTCAAAAATCGTTTTCAAAAGAACGAGAATTTGATTCTCTGCCTTTTTCGTCAAAAGCGGCGGCCCGTTCGCAGAGAGAACGAATTTGGCATTCAGATATTCCCCGGATAAATCCCCTAGTTAATTCCTGGCAAAAGATACAGGATCTTAAAATAGAAAACTTATTTGATCAACGAAATGCTCTTTGAGTAATTGCCTCGATTCAGAATCATTTTTCTTTTTCTATCCGAGAACTAAAATGATTAGGAAATAGATACATTACATGGGGAAAGCCGTGTGCAATGAGAATTGCAAGCACGGTTTGGGGAGAGATTTCTCGCTCTTACTGATACTGAAAGAGCAGATCATCCACTCCATCCGACGAGCTCCGGGAACTGAATTATCCTCAAAAAATAGGATTGAGGACCCATAGAATCATAACCAGTAAAGCTTACAAGTAAATAAAGGTTCTGGGGATAATAGTATCGAGAGGGAAGATCTGGACCTCCATAATGGAAGCCCACTATTATATAGGGGTAACTATTATATTTCAAATAATAGGGAAAATGCAAGACATTAGTTATTGAAAAAACACAAGTACTAAGGCTAATAGGGATCCATAGGGAGAATATAAGGGATTATATTCTAATAATTACATTCATATGCCATGAATACCCATAGGGATATCCCCCATATATAGGTAATCCCTAAATAACAATAGGCCCCTACATAAGGGAAAAAGTGGAACACCCTATATTAATATCCTATAATAGGACCTATAGGATATCCTTAGGGGATACCCTAAGCTATTATAGGGTTCCTAAGGTATATTCTGCTTCCCCATCTAGCTACTCTAGGATGGGGAGTCGGTCCTGGTGGGGAAATCATGGACACTTTTCCATTTTTTGTATCTGGGGTACTTCACTTAATTTCTTCTACGGTTTTAGGTTTTGGTGGTATTTATCATGCACTCATAGGACCCGAAACTTTAGAAG
Organism: Pinus albicaulis; assembly: GCA_034641835.2. Taxonomy (NCBI): domain Eukaryota; kingdom Viridiplantae; phylum Streptophyta; class Pinopsida; order Pinales; family Pinaceae; genus Pinus; species Pinus albicaulis. Next base: position 758,022,782 of record CM076580.1, read on the forward strand.
AATCTTTTCCATTCTTTGGCTATGTATGGAAAGATAGAAACAAAATGACCACAATTTTGGGTATTCACCTAATCTTGCTAGGGGTTGGTGCTTTTCTTCCAGTGCTCAAAGCTTTGTATTTTGGAGGTGTATATGATACTTGGGCTCCCGGCGGTGGAGATGTAAGAAAAATTACGAACCCAACTTTTAACCCAAGTGCTATATTTGGTTATTTACTTAAATCTCCTTTCGGAGGAGAAGGATGGATCGTTAGCGTGGACAATCTAGAAGATGTAATTGGAGGACATGTATGGTTAGGTTCCATTTGTATCTTCAGTGGTATTTGGCATATCTTAACCAAACCTTTTGCATGGGCTCGCCGTGTATTCGTATGGTCCGGAGAAGCTTATTTTTCCTATAGTTTAGCGGCTCTATCTGTCTTTGGTTTTATTGCTTGTTGTTTCGTTTGGTTCAACAATACATTTTATCCCAGTGAATTTTATGGGCCCACCAGCCCAGAAGCCTCTCAAGCTCAAGCGTTTACTTTTTTAGTTAGAGACCAACGTCTTGGAGCTAGTGTGGGGTCTGCCCAAGGACCTACTGGTTTAGGTAATATGTGAATCAATTAGAATTGATTGTATTGATTGTTCGGTCCTTTGGTCTTCCACTCATGGTGGGTGGGAGAATGATGAAGAAGTTGATGGAAAAATAGAAGAATTTGATCTATTTCAAAGGAGTATATTCATGTTCCTATTTCCCAAATATAATACGGCTGGATATTTTCATTAATATCTAGTATCATTCCTACATATTCTTGCATCCTTGATTTCCAGAGGTTTGGCTCCCTCAAGAACCGGACTACTAGTTACGAATCAAGTATCGAACCAATGGGGAGATACTTGGATCCGATCTAAGATCTTTATATGTTCACTCCAGTTCTTTTTGTTCTTGATGTTGGAACAGTCTCCCTTTCTCTATGGGCTATTATTCTAGTATACAGGGTATATCTGCATTTATAGGAGCTTCAATTCTCGTGCTTATTTTCATCTTTGGTTCAGTGCATACGTGGCGAAAAGGAACATTGGAATGTTCCTTAGTTTCCGAGTGGGGGAGGGGAGTACAAAATGGCATAAAGCCAATGATGAATCCTATGGAGTTACCTTTACTTGATCAAACAATTTTGAATCCAGGTATTTCAACTACCCCATTGGTCCTGGACGAGCTGACCTCATTATAACAGCGGGGACTGTGACCATGAAAAAGACTCCTTCTGTAGTGAGATTGATTATACGAACAAATGCTGGAACCAAAATCTGTAGTTGCCCTGGGAGCATGTACTATCACATAGAAATGTTTGGTACAGATTCTTATAGTACCGTTCACGAAGTAGATAAGTTAATTCCTGTGGATGTCTGTTCGCCAGATTGCCCAACCGAACCAGAGGTTATTATAGATGCTATAACGAAACTTCGTGAAAGAAAAGTTAGTTCGATGGATATATGAGGCCCGAACTCCAAAAAGGAAAGAATAAAATATTTCCCTATAAATCATAGGGATCATCATATTGGATCCAGTATTCATACTAGAAACTATGATCAAAAGTTATTACATCAATCTTCTGAACCTCAATTTGAATCTACTTTCGAGATACCCTTTGCAACATTTGGATCTACTTCAACTCTGGAATTATAGATCTATCGTTGGGATAATATATCCCATTTTGATTCGGATGGAATAGGATGAATAGATTACGACTAGTATCGGAGCCGAATTCTTAGTCCCACCGTCAAATCTTGTCCTCTGAGTTCTCGATCCTACTTTTTTATATGTACAGAGTATCGGGATTCAATTGGAACGGACAGGGAGGGACAATATGAGCAAAGAAGAGGGGGAGAACAGATTTATTCATCTATCTATTTTGATCGGGGTGTCTGCGTATGTACATATACATACGGATATGTCTAGATAGAATAGATGGATGGATATGGAGACATTGATATTGACATCTTGCCAGGAACCAGATTTGAACTGGTGGCACGAGGATTTTCAGTCCTCTGCTCTACCAACAGAGCTATCCCGGCTCTTCCCTGTGGATCATCCTGGTACAGGTTCTTAACTTATGTCAACTAAAAATAAGGAAAAAGTATTTTTCCCAGTTTTTACAATGATCTTTATTATTTTCGATCTGGAAGTCACTAATATGAGAAAAAATGGACTGCAATTGAATAATTTCAAACGATCTAAACTATGTAGATCATATATCACAAAATGAATTGATCATATGATCAACTGATTAACGGATCAACTCAACTTGTCATAAGATGGATGAAAAGATTCATGTTCTAATTTCTTCTCTTAGATAAGAAATTAGAATGGATTTGAACCAATGGAATTGGAGAAAATAGATCAGTCCGTTCGGGAACGAACTTGGGTGGGGATAGAGGGACTTGAACCCTCACGGTCTATAAAGCCAACGGATTTTCCTCCTACTGCAATTTTCATTGTTGTTGACATTGACATGTAGAATTGGACTCTATCTTTATCCTCGTCCAACCATTTATTCCAAAAACTGATTCAATTTTCCATCTAGAGTAGATAAGTTCATAATTGGATTACTTAATGTCAAATCGGTACTTCAACTCGAATCTGGCATCTATCTTATGAATAAAATGCTTGGAACGATTCAAGTTCTGATCGCCAGTCCAGTTTTGTCTGATGTTATATAAAATATCTCTCCACTTTTGAGGTGTAAATAGAGCGTTCTATAACTACGGTATTGGACCAAATGAGATTCATTCGTTAGAATAGCTTCCATTGAGTCTCTGCACCTATCCCCTTCCTATCTTAGGAGAAGAAACATTGTCTTCATGAACCGGATTTGGCTCGGGATTACCCATTCAAAATATCCCAGGGTTCCCTGGATTTGGAAGCTATCACTTGGTAGGTTTCCATACCAAGGCTCAATTCGATCAAGTCCGTAGCGTATACCAATTCCGCCATATCCCCTTCTCGAAGAACAAGATCATACCTTGTTCTAATCCTATTATGTAATATCCATCAGCATTATTCATTGGATATTTGCTCAATATTGGGTGGTATAAATATCCTCCCCTACTCCCCTTCTCTCGCCATCTCTATCTCTATCCCAATCGAATATGACTGGGAATCATTATATTATTTCTCCATTTGAAATGCAATGTTATTATCCTCCCCTAGTCGATTTGCAAGAGTGAGTAAAACGATCGATATCAATTGACCCTTTCTTTCCCTTGAAAGAATCTACATTCAAACAATGTTCCTTTGTAATCGTAATCTGGATTGCGTCATTGAATCCGATTCACGCTATAATCGTTAGGATTCCAAAGGAATCTATGGATCTCACACCAATGAAATGAGGAGTTATATTCCATCGAGCCTGCTTAGCTCAGAGGTTAGAGCATCGCACTTGTAATGTGATGGTCATTGGTTCGATCCCGATAGCTGGCTCTTTTCCGTTCCTCTCATTTCCATAATCCACAAAGTTTTGTTAGGATCAAGATGGAGTGGAGAATACTCTTATGATTTTTCGTCGGGTCCGTCATGCCATGATCACTTATTCCAAACTAGGAACGGGATGAATGAAATGATTGGAGCTATTAGGATCTATAACAAATTGAAGAAAGATCTTTGTTTTCCATATAAAAGAAGTATAAAAGAATTCTAGTAGTACTCATACGAGTTATACTATTCTTTTTTTTTTCTAGCACTATTTGTTAATTGAAAAAGGAGTTTCTATGTCCCGTTATCGGGGACCTTGTTTAAAAATAATACGTCGTTTGAAAACTTTACCAGGGCTCACTAGTAAAAGACCCAAAAACAGAAAGGATTCTATGAATATGAATCGGTCTTCTTCTAGGAAAATATCTCAATATCTCATCCGGCTAGAAGAAAAACAGAAATTGTGTTTTCATTACGGACTAACGGAGCGACAATTGCTGAAATATGTTCGTGTTTCTAGAAGAGCCAAAGGCTCAATGGGCCAAGTCCTATTGCAATTACTTGAAATGCTTTTGGATAATATTCTTTTTTTATTGTGTTGAGACCTCTACCCATTCTGGGTAGAGATCAGTATTTTAGCTTTCCAGTCTTTGGTTGTAGTACTTTGCTTGTTTCACTTCTCCGGAACCGAGGTTGATAGTCCTATCATTGCCGGTTGTCGGTTCTTTGTCTCTCTTGATTGTATCACCATCTTGTATCATATTTTTTCTTAATAGAATTAGTCTAATTCAGAAAGAAAAAAAGAAAAAAAGAAAAAAAGAAAAAAAATCTTTTTTGATTGGGTATGGTTCCCACCATTCCTGGAGCTAGAAAATTAGTGAATCATGGAAATATCTGGGTCAATGACCATATGGTAGATATACCAAGTTACCCTTGAAAACCTCAAGATGTGATTACTATAAGAGATCAACCAAGATTGAGAGCTATCATTAAGAAGAATATAGACCTGTTCCAGAGGGATAAATTGCCAAATCATTTGATTTTATCCCTATAGGTATAAAGTATTATACCTATAGGATTATCCATAGGGGAAATAATTCCAAGGATAGGATATAGGCCAAATTATAGAGGAAAATAGGGTTATCCCCCTATCCCTAGGGATAATATATAATTGGTATAATACATATAACTATATTCCCCCTAAATAGGGATAAATAGATATAATATAGTATAATATAACTATAATATTATATTATAGTTAACAAAGATAATAGGGGATAACTATGGGATAATATAATATATGGGATATGTATATATTATAGGGATATACATATATAATATATATATCCCAATATATATATTAAGAGGAAATAGTAATAATATATATAGGGGATATATATATCCCCTATATCCCCTAATATAGGGGATAATCCCCCCTATATCCCTAACCAATAATCCCCATATCATAGGAGATAGGGAGGAAAAACAATAGGGCATAAAAAGTATAAGGGGAAATAGGGGGAAATAGGGAGGTATTATACTATCTCCCCTATATGGTTATATATATAGGGATAACCATAGTATAGGGATATCTTACAATATATCATAATATCGATATAGGATATATCCTATATAGGGATATAGGGGATAACTACCTATATCCCTATATAGGATATATAGGGATTACTATATATATGTAGGGGACCCTATATATCCCCTATATCATGATATGTACTAACCATATTAAACCTATGTGAATGACCAAATAATTCACTCGTCAGTTCATATATGGATATGTATAATTTCGATCCACCATTCCAGAATAAATTAATATAGGTTATGAATAAATGATCCATCGACAGAATTATCATGATTGGATAGAATCACTGATAAATGATGAACCTAAGATATCTATTTCTATTGTGAATGGACGAATTATATCGACACAATACACTATTTTCAATCCAGAATAAGAGATAAATGAATTGTTGGATTGTTGATGTATTGGGACGAGATGTTAGACACATCGATAGAAAATCCTAGGCTTTAACAATAGAACGATTCAAATATTCGTCATCTTTGTATGGAATCACGTGGAAACAAGATTGACTTGGAGAGTATATAAGAAAATAAGAATAATTTTGAGCCAAGGGCACTTGATCAAAATATGAAATGATGTCATAATCCATATTCACGAAACCAATTATGTAAATTACCACATCGTTTCAAACGATGTTTTGAAGATCCCTCCCTGATCTCGAATCATGATCGAGACGTGATTATGAATAGTCATTAACTCAATTGATATGATAGGAATAGGTATCAAATTGGATCCACTCTTTTTGTATAGAATACACTCAATGTAATAAATTAATTGATATTTATTAGGTACTTAACTTAATTCTTCTTTAGTTGCGTGCATTACCTCGACAGTAACGTTCAAAAGGCCCTTTCATCGTGCAAATTTTTCTGTATTTATCTTTACTTCTTCTCTTACAAAACGGGGGATTTTACCCAATTCTTGCCGACTTTCAGGATCCCAAATTGGACTAATATCCGTGAATAATGATTTATTCATTATTTCCTCCGTATCATGACCACAAAAAATCTCTAGAAGATGATCCTCCATACCCAGAGTGAATGAGTTATAAACTAGATGAGGGGGAAAACGACCTCATCCCCTAGGGGAACCCCATATATTATAATATATATATTATAATCCCTATATATATAGTGATATCCCTAGGGGATATATATCCTATATTTCCCATTATCCCTTTTTCCCTAAGGGACTACTAGTTCAGAGCTACATCAGCCTCGATTACTTGTATTTTGCCTTCAGCTTGAGCTAAGCAAGATTTAGCTCTTCGAAAAGTTTCCTGGGCTTTTTGGAGATCGATGTCAACATCTCTCTCTGCATTATTTACCAATATATGATTCTATCCTTGTCTATCTTGGCGAAACTGCCCATCAAAGCCATAGTTGACCACTTCCCATTGAGACGTATTTTCATAACTCCTATATCTACAGCTGTCACAAGTGAAACATGATTGGGTAATATGCCCGTTTGACCACTATTAGTAGATATAATTATTTCTTGAACTTCTAAATCCCAAATGACTCGATTAGGAGACAGTACACGAAGATTTAGGGTCATGTTATAAATTAATTTTCCATGTTAGAGTTTATAGCCTTCATGGTAGCTTCATCAATATTACCCACCAAATAAAAATATTGTTCGGTAAGACCATCTAATTCTCCAGAAAGGATCATTTAAAACCCTCTAATTGTTTCCATGAGACCAACATATTTGCCGGGGGAACCTATGAATACCTCTGCTACGAAAAAGGGTTGTGATAGGAAACGTTCAATTTTTCTTGCTCTTGCCACGATTAAACGATCTTCCTCCGATAATTCATCCAGTCCAGGAATAGCTATAATGTCTTGAAGTTCCTTATAACGTTGTAAAGTTTGCTTAACCCCTTGTGCAGTTTCGTAATGTTCTTCGACTACGATCCAAGGTTGGAGCATAGTCGATGTTGAATCTAAAGGATCCACTGCTGGATAGATACCCTTCACAGCTAATCCTCTCGATAGGATGGTAGTAGCATCTAAATGTGCAAATGTCGTAGCAGGAGCAGGGTCGGTCAAGTCATCAGCAGGCACATAAAATGCTTGAATCGAGGTTATGGATCCCTTTTTTGTGGAAGTAATTATTTCTTGCAAAGAACCCATTTCCGTATTAAGAGTTGGCTGATAACCCACGGCGGAAGGCATTCTGCCTAATAGGGCGGATACCTCTGATCCCGCTTGGACAAAACGGAAGATGTTATCAATAAATAATATTATGTCTTGCTCATTGACATCTCGGAAATATTCGACCATGGTTAGAGCAGTTAAACCGACTCTCATACGAGCTCCTGGTGGTTCATTCATCTGACCATAGACCAGAGCCACTTTTGATTCTGAGATTTTTTGTTCATCAATTACTCCCAACTCTTTCATTTCCATGTAAAGATCATTCCCTTCACGGGTATGCTCTCCTACTCCTCCAAATACAGATACCCCTCCATGAGCCTTAGCAATGTTGTTGATCAACTCCATAATAAGTATGGTTTTACCCACTCCATCTCCTCCAAATAAACCGATTTTTCCCCCACGATGGTAAGGAGCCAAAAGATCTACTACTTTAATGCATGTTTCGAAGATGGATAATTTTGTGTCCAACTCTATAAAGGCGAGAGCAGTTCTATGAATATGAGATGTTATGCGAGCATCTACAGGACCCAAATTATCAACAGGTTCTCCAAGAACATTGAAAATTCGTCTGAGAGTAGCTCCACCAACTGGAATACTTAGAGGAGCTCCCGTGTCAATCACTGTCATTCCTCTCATCAACCCATCTGTAGCACTCATAGCTACAGCTCTAACCTTATGGTTTCCTAATAATTGTTGTACCACACAAGTAACCTGAATTTCCTGACCGGCTGTACCTTGACCCTGAACTTTCAATGAATTGTAAATATTAGGCATATAACCTGGAGAAAAAGAGACATCCAGTACTCGGCCAATGATTTGAGCAATATATCCCACATTTTTTTCTACAAGTGCAGAAACCCCAAGAACAAGAGGATTGGTTCTCATATCATATAAAAATGGAAAGAATTTCCGTGAAGAATATATAACAGAAATATTATTTTGCCAATATCATCAAAAAAAAAAAAATTGTTCCATATCGGATTGATCAGATCAATCAATAAGAAATGGAAGTGACCACCTTGGTAATATCCTACTTTATTGAAAAGTTGAAATTCATCCATATTTGGAATATGAAGTAGTTATATGCATATGAATAAGGCCTATATGTTCTGCAAAATATCCAAACCATTTATTAAAACTGATTTGATCAGATTCATAAAATCTCGTCATTCTAAATATACAGATGAGAAAGAACCATTGTAATTGCCGGAAGTAATAAGCCGACTAAAGGCACCAAAATAGAGGGTAGGATAGAGGGTAGGTTAAAGGGTAGGTTATGAATTATCATAGAATGAGTACCTTACTTAATCAATGTTTATCCATATTACAAGGAATGATTATAAGATAAAATAAGTGATGGGACCAAATAAGCGGTCCTATTCGTCCTTCTTCATAGAATACATTTAAGCAAGTGTTCGTTGTTCCTTTCCCCGTCTCTTCCGAAAATACTGAAAAAGAATTTCGAGTTGGAGCCAATTTTTTTTTTTTTTTATTTACGAGGAAGACCGTAAAGCCGAAATAGTTCACTCAGAACACCTTTTAAGAGATTACGTGAAACGATCAGATCAAATAAACCATGACCAAATAAATGCTCAGTCACCTGAAAATCTTCAATCACTTTCTGACCTAATGTCTGTTCGATTACTCTTTTACCTGCAAATGCAATGTACGCTTTAGGTTCGGCAATAATAATATCTCCCAACATGCCAAAACTAGCAGTCACTCCACCAGTTGTTGGAGACGTCAGAATCGATATATATAACAACTTTTTATCCTTCTGATGAATATATAATACAGAAGCTATTTTAGCCATTTGCATTAAACTAAAACTTCCTTCTTGCATGTGTGCTCCTCCGGAAGCACACACCATAATGACTGGAAGAGATTCTGCGGTAGCACGCTCGATCAAACGGGTTATTTTCTCACCTACTACAGAGCCCATACTACCTCCCATGAACTTAAAATCCATAAATCCGAGTGTGATAGGAATACCATTTAATTGACCTATGCCTGTTTGAATAGCATCAGTTAGACCTGTATCTATTTGATAAAAAGTGATATGATCCTTATAAGATTCATCCTCAGAATCAAGATGATCATAATGAGAAGGTTCATTCTCAGAATGAAATTGAAGAACATCTAGAGTGTACATGTCTTCATCCATAGGACGCCAAGTGTCATGATCAATTGGAAGTTCTATTCTATCTGAACTATTCATTTGCAGATAATATCCACATTCTTTACAAACACTTTGATTCTCTCTCAAAAATCTGATATAGAGCAAGTTCTCGCAATTATCGCATTGAGCCCATAACCTATTAATTTTAGCGTAATCAATACTTATATTCTTGTTTTTCTCTGTCTCATTGGCATCCTTAATATCCCTTTCGACCGAATTTTTGAGTAATCTAGTTATTTTACGCCTGTCCTCGAACCACTCCTTTATAGACATAGAGTTTTCCTTCCATATAAAGGTGAAAATTGTTACTTTTCCTATCTTATTTTGTATGAAGAGAAGTCATATAAGTATAAATACAATGATGAAAATTATTAATCAATAGTGGAATGAATAATTGAGAAATCATCTCCATTCATTATTGATTAGGAACCTAAAGTATCGATCCGGGATTATGATAGAATCCTTTATTCTGTTATAAAGAAATATTCTCTCCTATACCGTGATGGAAAGGAATCTTCATTTCAAATACAACATCTTTTGGCCTAGAAGGGATTTGAACCCTTGACTTCACGGTCTGGACCCATGAGCTCTGATCCACTGAGCTACCAGCCCTATCGAATGATCTATAAGATCATTGTAAAGGATGAATAGGATTCGTTATTTAATGCTTGACCAAAACAAATTTTCATAAATCACTTTGTTTGAGATATTTGGCCTTGGAAATATCTATATATCAATATCTATAGATATTGATATATAGATATTGATATGTGAAATCCCATATCTCCGCTCATGATTTGGACTAATCTTTGTGGTAGTGGTAAAAGATTGGGCCGAGTCCGATTGGTAGAACGAAAGTCACTGGATTACAAGTGATCAATCACATCAAATTCAAATTTGATCTCCTTCCATATTTCACAAGCAGCAGCTAGTTCAGGACTCCATTTACAAGCTTCACGGATCACTTCATTACCTTCATGAGCAAGATCACGTCCTTCATTACGAGCTTGTACACAAGCTTCTAGAGCAACCCGATTAGCTACTGCACCAGGTGCATTTCCCCAAGGATGTCCCAAAGTTCCCCCACCAAACTGTAGTACGGAATCATCCCCAAAGATCTCGGTCAGAGCAGGCATATGCCAAACGTGAATACCTCCTGAAGCTATGGGCATAACGCCTGGCATAGATACTCAATCTAGAGTGAAGTAAATTCCACGACTTCAATATTTTTCGATAAAATCATCACGCAGTAGATCAACAAACCCTAAAGTGACGTCTCGTTCCCCTTCAAGTTTACCTACTACAGTACCAGCGTGAATATGATCTCCACCGGACATACACAATGCTTTAGCCAGTACACAGAAATGCATACCATGATTTCTTTGTTTGTCAATAACTGCATGCATCACGTGGTGAATGTGAAGAAGTAGGTCGTTGTCTCGGCAATAATGAGCCAAAGAAGTATTTGCGGTAAAACCTCCCGTCAGGTAGTCATGCATAACAATAGGAACTCCCAATTCTCTTGCAAATACTGCCCTTTTTATCATTTCTTCACATGTACCTGCAGTAGCATTCAAAAAATGTCCCTTAATTTGACCCATCTCAGCCTGAGCCTTATAAATTGCTTCCGTACAAAAGACAAAACGGTCTCTCCAGCGCATGAATGGTTGGGAATTTACGTTCTCATCATCCTTGGTAAAATCGAGTCCACCACGGAGACATTCGTAAACTGATCTACCATATTTTTTGGCTGATAGACCCAATTTTGGTTTGATAGTACATCCCAATAAAGGATGACCATACTTGTTCAATTTATCTCTTTCAACTTGGATACCATAAGGTGGACCCTGAAAATTTTTGGAATAAGCAGGGGGAATCCGCAAATCTTCCAAATGTAGACCCGTAGGGCCTTGAATCCAAATACATTACCTACAATGGAAGTGAACAGGTTAGTAACAAAACCTTCTTCGAAAAGGTCTAAGGGGTAAGCTACATACGCAATAAATTGATTCTCCTCTCCAGGAACGGGCTCGATGTCATAGAATCGCCCCTTGTAACGATCGATACTAGTAAGTCCATCGGTCCAAACAGTGGTCCATGTACCGGTGGAAGATTCAGCAGCTACTGCTGCACCCGCTTCCTCGGGTGGCACCCCAGGTTGAGGAGTTACTCGAAATGATGCCAAGATATCCGTATCTTTGGTCTGATATTCAGGAGTATAATAAGTTAATCTGTAATCTTTAACACCAGCTTTGAACACGACACTAGCTTTAGTCTCTGTTTTTGGTGACATAAGTCCCTCCTTTAATAATAATGATTTCTCGCAAGGACGAGGTCTGCTCGACATGGATCGAACGTAAACAATAGATTTTGACAGAAATGTACTACAAAAAGTCGTCTGTTATTGGGCAATAATATTTGCTACATACGCTCTCATTGTATAATGTTCTTTATGTATGACGCAACCCAATCTTTGCTCTTGAAGTTCTTCCTCCGTGGATTGACCCGAGCGCCTTTCAGTGGTTAAACTAGTTCATGAATGAAATTAAGGAACCGAACTGACCTTTGACCATAATGATGTGAATTATCCATATTAAAATACATATACAGATGTGCGTATGAAGAGATAATGATCAATGAGAGAAAGGTCATGAATAGGGTTCGGGACGAGGTGGTACTTGCGATATCTTGGCCTGGGATGCTTTTTATTTAGCAGTTTTTTGGATGTTGAATACTATTGGATGGGTTACTTTCTATTGGCATTGGAAGCATATAACGTTATGGCAGGTTAATGTAGCGCAATTTAATGAGTCTTCCACTTATTTAATGGGATGGTCAAGAGATTATCTATGGTTAAATTCTTCACAACTTATTAATGGATACAATCCTTTTGGTATGAACAGTTTATCTGTTTGGGCGTGGATGTTCTTATTCGGGCATCTTGTTTGGGCTACTGGATTTATGTTCCTTATTTCCTGGCGTGGATATTGGCAGGAACTGATTGAAACTCTCGCATGGGCCCATGAACGCACGCCTTTAGGTAATTTAGTTCGATGGAGAGACAAGCCAGTAGCCCTTTCCATTGTTCAAGAACGATTAGTTGGATTAGCTCACTTTTCCGTAGGTTATATATTCACTTATGAAGATTTTTTAATTGCCTCTACATCAGGAAAATTTGGTTAATTCTTCTTCATCAGTTTCATCAGTGAATGGGTATTGTCATTGATACAATGACAATACCCCACAGAGAAAAAGTAATCAACGTAATATTACTCCATCTAAAATATTATCTATATTTTTATTCCTGATAGGCGATAGTACCGACTGAACTATTATGGCGAGAAAGAGTCTCATTCAGAGAGAGAAGAAGAGACAAGCACTGGAACGGAAATATCATTTAATTCGTCAATCTTTGGAGGAAAAAAGCAAAGTGTCATCATTGGATGACAAATGGGAAATTCATAGAAAATTGCAATCTTCACCGCGTAATAGTGCACCTACACACCTCCATCGACGTTGTTCTTCGACTGGAAGACCTAGAGCCAACTATCGAGACTTTGGATTGTCCGGACACATACTCCGTGAGATGGCCCACACATGTTTATTGCCCGGGATAACAAAATCGAGTTGGTAGGAAAAGAAAAAAAGTAATTGAAGTTTCTTGTGATAATGGGATATACTACCCCTATATAGGGGTAGTATAGGACCTATAAGTAAAATCCCTTTGGAAAATAATGATCCTGAGTGGAATGAGAAAGGAATTTTGGGGTTGGGTTGACACAATATTTGTGAAGAGGTAATCTTCTGATAAAAGCAAGGAATATCCATTTTTCTGCTAAACAAAACGGATTTAACTCGTAATTCATTAGACCTTTTTGATAAGTGTGGGCCAAATATCGTAAGCGAATAAGCCCCGGTTGTCCAGTGATTTGATCTCCAAATTCCTTCTTGAGGAAAATATGACTTACAGTCATATTTGATTCAAATTGAGAAAGGTTTTCTTCCGTCATTAGAAACTGAAGTAGTATTTCCATCTCTTTTTCGGAGATATCCATGCTAGAGCACAATCCGTTCAACTCTCTTATTATATTTATAAGAAAATTGAGCTTTCTATTCTCCTCTTCCTCTTCGTAGAAGGAAGACTTTCTATGTCTATATAATAGAGAAGGTAATTATACACGGGAGGATTTATCAGTTTTTGTAACTCTATCACGTATGATGGATCCTCTAAATACTGGATGAATTCAAAGTCTATCTTTAAATTGATAAAGGCGGGATAAATCACTTTAAAATATCGAAGAATAGAATACGTAAGAACGAAAAAATGGATAAGAATCCCATAATCATACCTCCGAGCATTTAGTAATCTCAGATGTGTCCATTCTTGATCACTAGTTTCCTCTATGAAACAATCCTCGCAGGAAGAGAAAAAATTATTCATAAGAGTCGTTCTGAATCTCAAATTCAAAAGATTGGTTAGATTTGTTCTCAATTTCCATTTGATAGGTTCCCATAATGGAGCTAAGGGAACCAAAGATGGCTACCTCTGAATATCCTATGTATAGGAATACCAGAATCACCCATAGATAGGTATCCCTATTTGGACTATGGTTCCAGTGTTGTTTCTAAAATTGAGAAATTAAGGAAGGACCAATTTGAAATGGATGGTAAGAATGGACAAGAATACAAACTTGGCTGACTTAACTGAAATGTTAGCTATGTATATAGATAGCTAGTTCATAAGAGTTTGGGAACCAAAGGATAAAAAAGTTGGTTATTCCCTCAACTTCAATAGGATGGAATTCAATACAATTTTTTATGAATCGTCGATCCAAATGGCTCTGGATAGAACCTATAACAGGGTCTCGAAAAAGAAGTAATTTCTTTTGGGCTTGTATCCTCTTTCTGGGTTCACTAGGATTTTTCCTGGTCGGGATCTCGAGTTATTTTGGTGAGAACCTGATACCCCTATTGTCATCTCAGCAAATACTCTTTGTTCCACAAGGAATTGTAATGTGTTTTCATGGTATTGCAGGTTTTTTCATTAGCTCTTATCTGTGGTGCACAATTTTTTTCAATGTGGGTAGTGGCTATAATAAGTTCGATAAAAAAAAGGAATTGTATGTCTTTTTCGTTGGGGATTTCCCGGGATAAATCGTCGTATTTTCTCACGATTTCTTATGAAGGATATTCAGATGATCAAAACGGAAATTCAAGAAGGTATTTCCCCTCGTTGTGTTCTTTATATGGAAATAAAGGTCCGACAAGACATCCCTTTAACTCGTACTGGTGATAATGTGAACCTAAGGGAGATCGAACAGAAAGCCGCTGAATTAGCCTGTTTCTTGCGTGTATCCATTGAGGGGTTTTGAAATGCAGGGGTGTCTTTATCCTCGAAATACATTCAAATTTCAAGACATTTGAATATGGCCCGAATCAAGGAACATGAATCAATATCCAATTAGGAAATTTCAATATTTCCATACATATAAATTTCAATAAAAATTGAAATTTCATTGTATGGAAATGGAACGGGATCTTTACAAACAATATACTATTTTTATGAAATAGTATAGGAAGAGGTAATATATAAAAAGCAATAAGTTAAAATAGAACTAGTATTTGTCTGGGAAAAAGATCATGCAGTTAATTCCTACTAAATGGAATGAATCAGACCGAGCTTTGGTAGTTCCCGAACACGTCATATAATTTTCTATCCTAGAGAGAGCGAGCTTATAGAGCCAGTAGATGAATATGATGTATCAGAAAATTATTAGATATACATGTCATCTCTGGAGATAACTGGGGAAATATTCGTAAAGGATCGATCCAGTGATCAGGATTCAAAGGATCTTGGCAATGAATAAGACTTATGTTACTTCAAGTTATTCTTCTAAAAAAAAGAAGAAGATGAAAAAATGAATAGATAATTGGTCCAGATAGAAATGATTTTGTATGATCGGATATCTGGGAATGATCTCCTTATGCTCCGTCTCACCCATTTTGAACAAACCTTTTACTTTTTTTTTTTCCCGAGGATATTTTTTATCGGGATCAAACAATTACGCAATAGATAAATCTATGGATCCCATACCTCATTCTATCACTCGTACTTTGTCTAGATTTCGGACAGAACTGACAAGTGAATCGGGTTCGTTAGCGATTCACGAATTGGAAGTGGCCGAATATAAAGCATCAGCTTCCCTACGATATCTCGCATGTTTAGTAGGAATTTGCCTTATGTATTCCCTATTTCATTACGGAAAGGTTTGGAGCCTTGCGTTACAAATTGGTGGAATACGGGTAAATCTCATCAAATTTTTGATTATCTCCAGGAAGAAAATGCTCTGGGAAGATTTGAGAAAATAGAAGAACTATTCTTGTTAGAAAGAATGGTGGAAGATTCTTCGGGAACACATTCACAGGATCTTCATATATAGATTCACAAAGAAATGATCCAATTGAATGAATATTGTATCCAGATAATCTCACATTTATTAACAAATCTAATAGGTTTTTCTTTTATAAGTGCTTATCTACTCGATCCTTCCCTCTTGTGTATCTATAGCTACACTTCTTGAATCTAGAGTTGCTTGACCTTCCAACCCAGTTCCGGCAATGCACTTCTCGGGTCGAAAAAGTGGAACTACTTGACGCTGCATATTAGAACCCATTAGAGCGCGATTAGCATCATTATGTTGGAGAAAAGGAATAAGGGAAACTCCAACGGAAAAATATTGGAAAGGAAAAATGCTTCTAAAATGGATTTGTTCCCATGCAGTAACTATAAATTCTTGTCGGTATCGAGCTGGAGCAATTTGTTCCTCTTGAATTCCTTGATTTAACGCCAAAGAATTTCCCGTAGCTATCCGATAGTATTCATCCTCATCTTCTCCCGGTAATAGATAAACCATATGTTCTTCTCTCGATCTCTTGGAAATCTTATAGAATGGACTTTGTAAAGAACCACAATCACCAATCTTTGCATGAATAGATAATGATGAAACAAGTCCAACATTCATTCATTCAGACGTATCGACTGGACAAATACGCCCATAATAACTGGGATGAATATCCCGTGTCCAAAAACTAGAATTTCACCTTGTTAAGTCCCCAGGGCCTAAATGGCTCAATTTTCACCCATGAGCTATTTCCATCAATGGATTAGTTTGATCCAAAAACTGGGATAAGGTGTGTGAACCAAAAAAATCTTGAAAAGTGCTTTTGAATAGAGGTGAAGTGACCAATTTTTGAGGTGTTGATCTACGCTTGGTTGCTCTGTGTATAGTTCTTCAAACTGTATCTTCTAAATGACCTAGATTTAATCTAAATTTATTCTGTAATAAATCTGCTACAGAACGAATACATCGATTTCTGAGGTGATCTATATCATCGAGTGTACCTGTTCCAAATTTCACCCCAATAACGTAATCCATAGCAGCCAATACATCTTGTGGTAACGAAAAAATCTCGTTCTCAGGTATATCAAGGTTCAGTTTTTGGTTCAAATTTCGTCGACCAATATTTCCCAATTCACATCTTTGTTGAGAAATTTTTTCTTGCAATTCTTTACATAGAGACTTGGAAAATACCAAATTGCCACTTACACAGTAGAGTTTTTTGTAAAACTCCAGAATGGCTTTTTCACTCGACCAGAGATATTCCTCCTGCTCCCACCTCTCCTTCTTCTTCAATAAAAATAAAAATCTTTTGGGATAGTGAGTATTGTCTAAAATCTCTTCGAGATTTAAACACATAGCTGATAATAGAACTGGAATAGATATTTTTCGTTTTATGCTTACATGAGCTCATATCCTTTCTCCCACATCGATCTCTAATTTCGATCTTCTTCCCCAATCTGAAATCAAAGTGCCAGTATATATATAATTTATTCTATTATGGTCTAATTTTGAACGGTAATAAATACCAGGACTTATTAATATTTGATTCACCACGATTCTGTAAATCCCATTTACTACAAATGTTCCATGGGAATTCATTAAAGGAATATTTCCGAGAAATACAGTTTGTTTCTGTATCTTTCTACTATTCCTCTGAATCGATCTTGTTGGTACATATAATTCAGAGTAATATGTAAGGGAATGATATACAACATCTCTCTCTTTGATGAAAGGTTCTGCTAATTCATATTCATTACAAAAAATACTGAATTCAATTTCTTTATCTGTATCCTCAATTTTTGGAAAATTATGAAGTTCTTCCATCAAGCCCTGATCGATAAAACGAAAAAATCCTTCAAATTGTATCTTCCCAAATTCAGGGATTGTAAACGCTCCCTCATTTTCATCTAATCGCATTGGAAGTTTCCCATCTGTAGAAAAATCTATTTAATTATTCCCAATTGATCTATATGGATCAATCCGAAAAAAAAGATTCGGATGTTTATTAAGTGTCCACTATATCCCATGAAATTCTACCCGTATCCAGATATACTTCCAATTAGAAAAAAAAAAGGATAAGGAAGAGGTACTTTGATACTTTCATCCAACCACGTGAAATGGAGCTATGAACAAATGAATCAAACCATTCTTAAATGTGAATATTAGTTAGAAAATTTCCTAATGAAAATAGCCAGACCGAAAGACGGATAACAAATTAGATCCATTTCCTTTATGGTTGACTTTAGCATACATCTCATACTATACTTAAAGGATGGACGAATGACTTGAAAGGACAAATGATTCGACCTGTCCATGGGATTCCCATATATCGGCAACATAGCCAAGCGGTAAGACAGAGGACTGCAAATCCTCCATCCCCAGTTCGAATCCGGGTGTCGCCTTGTTAAGGTAAGTAAATGGAAGGAAAAGTCTTTATTTCCATTACAGAACCTCTGGAGACATATTGGTACATATTACCAATATAGATAGTGAGTTACGTACATTTGATCCTGATTTCGTCTGAATGTACGACCCTCGAGTTAGTTATATTAATTCATTGGTCAATGAACAAATGGATTTATTGATCTCTCATATCAGCTCGAACGTCAGTTCAGTAACGTTCAGAATGCAAAGGTGGACCATTCATTTCCATTTTAACTTTGCACTATGGTTAATAGTTCCCTTATTATCTCAATGATGAAATCATTATTTTTTAGAGAACATGATCCGTATGGATATAGTCGGTATAACTTGGGCTACTTTAATGGTATTTTTTACATTTTCCCTTTCACTCGTAGTATGGGGGAGAAGTGGGCTATAATGGTAATGTTTAAGAATCAATTATTGCGTCATGCATGATAATATATTCTGTTTCATAAGGATCCAGTAATATTGAATCTTCGTTCCAAATTGAAAAACTCTCCATGGAATTATTTCCTCTTTATCCCCGTAAGGGATGTGCGTAATCCCTTATTATTATCATTTTCCTATTCCTATGACAAATCTGATCTGATTTTCTCCAACAGGTTTTCATTCATTGGTTCTTTTCTAGAATGAGTCGAGAATCTAGTTTCTTCCACTGAAGAACGATCTCTCTTCTCTTTCTTAGTAGGAATAGAAAGAGTCCCTGTTTTATTAGATGGTTCCGAATTGATCGGATCTGATATGAATTTCGTTCTCGAGAAAATATGGGACATAAGTCATAGATTCATTTGTTTTTTCTTATACCATTTCAAGTTCCATATCTAATATGTGCTAAAAAATAATGTTCGTACTGGAAAAAGATGTTCAACTTTGATCCTAAAAAATCCACAAGTACGTTCAGAATTACGGTTGTCTGCATTGGGTCTATTTTTCCAGGAGCAGAAAGAAGGTGATAATCTCTGAGATTTTATGGTACGAGGTCCTTCATCCCACATTTACCATATATGGATAAGTACCATTAAGATCTATTTATCCATATATGGGTGTAGAAGAAGAAATAGTACAAAAGAAAAGGTGAGATATTCTTTTCCTTCGTACTACTTTTTTCTTTTCAAAAGAAATTCAAAAGCAATCCCTACCCTGTATTTTTGTAATATTATAGATCTCATAACCTATTTTATACTTATGATTTGGATCATAAATATCTATCTAGTGATCAGCAATCACTTTATTTTCATCAAATTCAACTGCTTCCACTGCTTGCATTGGCCGTTTTGACGTAAGGGATAAGTAGAAAAGCAGTAGGAATTGCAAGGAACATTAGAACAGCAATAAATCCAAGGTTATTTACTTCCATGATCTCCTGATTTTAACTTTGTTCCAAAATAGCTCAAGATTTTATCTCATAGAGATGAATGAATCTTTCAATATCCATGAAATAGATGTATTTTATCTATGGAATCGGTTGGAGTAACGGAATCTAACTAATGGATTGAATGAATTCTCCGATGGAAATAGTATAACCTAATAGGATTAATTTTGATAAGACTATTAGTGAAAACTTACGCGCATCAGAAAACGTTCCGATCAACACATGTCCTTATTTCGAAAGAAAGAATAGGATTCGTACGAATAAGAACCTTCTGCTACTCCAAAAACGTTCATCAGACATGAGAGATATTTTTCTTGGATCTCCGTGATTTAGATGGAATCGTGAATCTATCTCGCTCCGATTATTATATAGAAGTATCCCATATAGAATTTATCCAGAGGCCCACCCATGACCCTGGAATGATAAGGACTAGTCCGTCCAGATCCTGACATGATCATTCTTGGAAATACAATAGAGTGTCTAGAAATCCACTGGCTATCGATCATGAAAAAGAAGTATTAGCATGGAATACTCACAATATTCCTAGGGAATAACAGAAGTAAGATCTCCTAAAAATCATTGGGAATTATCTATAGAGATCTCTGTGGGATTCTGACTTAGGAGGACTACCTCTGTGTCACCCTAAAATCTATGGATCTTCCTATGTTTTTGATAGAGAAATTTTCTTCTTCGGGGAGGGAAGAATATTTATTGCAAATTCAATATGGTGATTAGATTTTATCCTCGAAAGAAGGGTCTTTCTTTTTCCAAACTGAATTGTTGATCTGGTGAAGGTATCTAATGGATAGATATACTAGATATACTAAATATCTAGATAGCTATCCATTAGATAGCTTCATTTTCTTTTTCACTCTTCTATGGGGATTAAGAGCTTAATTTATTAACTTATTGGATCGGGACTGACGAGGCTCGAACCCGCAACTTCCATCTTGACAGGGCGGTACTCTAACCAATTGAACTACAATCCCAATACACTACAGTTCACCTACTATTGGATCATATTTAATCTATGATAGGTGCTAGATAGATCGTATAGATTATGCGAGTGCTAGGTCGATGAAATATCTTATCCTTCTCTTTCATTTTTGAAATGTATCCATATATTCATTTCATTTGGAATTGGGCATCTACGATATGAAAAGATATCGATGTCGGGGTTCATTAACCAATTATATTTTCATTCATGATTGGCATGAAGATAACCATACCGATAGATTGGTATTGATGATATTGGTTGGGTCGAGCTGGATTTGAACCAGCGTAGGCATATTGCCAACGGATTTACAGTCCGTCCTCATTAACCACTTGGGCATCGACCCAGGAACAATAAAGTAATTGAAAGTATTTAGGTAAAAGATACCTAACGAATGGATCATGGTACCCCTAGGGGAAGTCGAATCCCCGTTGCCTCCTTGAAAGAGAGATGTCCTGGGCCACTAGATGATAGGGGCCACCAATCCAATCTTTATAATATGAAAGTGGTCAGGAAGTTGTCAATAGTATGACCAGAATTCTGGGTTTCATAAAAAAAAAAAATTCAATAAACTTGCCTATTGCAACTATTGCAACTAACAACTCAAAAAAAAATTCTGAATCTCTATTTGTTATCCATCGGCCCAGTTCCCAGAAAAACCTTTCTGGATTCAAATTATACAGAATGTTTCATGTTGTATAATTTGAATCATTTTAATAGTGAATGGAACTTATCATTCTCTGATTAAAGTTATACGGAAAAGACTATAAAAAAAAAAGGAGAGAAATGGGTTGGTTGGACAAAAGATCGATCTGTATGTTACAATCAGATCGTTGCGGGTATACTTTAGTGGTAAAAGTGTGATTTGTTACATTATCAACTCGAATAATAGAAGGATATTTTACATGGATCAAAGATCCATCTAAAGCTCTATTTCCAGATAGGTTCAAACCCTCCCCTATGAATACCATCCAAAGTTCATATGTTACACAACTTCATATACTTTACGTTTCCATATTAGAGTATAGTGCTTCACTTCTTTCCATTAAAACAAATGCCCGTTGGTGTTCCAAAAGTGCCTTTCCGAGCCCCTAGAGATGAAGATGCAACTTGGATCGACTTATACAACCGACTTTATTGAGAGAGATTACTTTTTTTGGCTTAGGATATAAATCACGAGATTGCAAATCAACTCATGGGTCTCATGGTATATTTGAGTGCAGAAGATGCAAATAAAGATATTTTCTCATTTATCAACTGTCCCGGCGGATCAGTAATACCAGGGGTAGGTATTTTCTATATGATTCAATTAATAGTACCAAATGTACATACAATATACATGGGGGTAGTTGCTTCAATGGGATCTTTCATCCTAATCGGGGGAGAAATTACTAAACGTATGGCATTACCTCATGCTAGGGTTATGATCCACCAACCTGCTAGTTCCTATTATGACAGAACAGCCGTAGAGTTTCATAATGAAGCGAAACACATAACGATGCTTCGCAATTACATAACCAAATGTTATATAGAAAGAACGGACAACCCCGAAGAGGTCATTCAATGGGATCTGGAGAGAGATGTTTTTATGTCAGCAACAGAAGCCCGAGCTTATGGCATTATTGATACCGTAGCGGAAGGTTGATCTTATAGCGGAAGATCCTCTTTTGAATTTATTTTTATAATGAACTGTAAACTGTGATCTCTTTGTTCCTTTAAAAAAAAAAAAAGGAAAGGAAAAAAAAGGGGGGGGGGGGGTAAAGTTATTCATTTCATAATAACCTGATATGGTATGGTTAGGATCAATCTGAACTAGTTGATTCCACATACAATAAAGCTAGAATGCCCACTATTCAACAACTTATTAGAAATGCAAGACAGCCAATAGAGAATAGAAAAAAATCTCATGCTCTTCGAGGATGTCCTCAACGTAGAGGAGTATGTGCTAGGGTGTATGTGCGACTCGTTTGGATCATAAATTGAAACAGACTGGGAAATTTTTACAACGGAATAACATAAGAATTTTCCCGCTGTAATCAAGTACAGCTCCATCATCTAACCTTACCGGGGATGAAATTTATGGTTTCCATTGGTGCAAATCCAATCACCTTGATGTGGGATGAAAATCAATTCCTCATTGGTAGCGAATGTTCATCAATCCATTGAGCGGGGAAATCATGCAAATTGAAGAAGCATAAATTTTATGCTCATATTGCCGCGAGAACGGAACAACAGGGTTAGCTACCTGGTCAACCCCAGAATTACATGTCGTTACTGTTAAAACAAAGGGAATAACTGAGGGAGCAGAAGGGTTACGAAAACATAGGGGGATCCCTAGCTTAGTAATCCTAATACCATGCCCCTAAGATAATCGATAGCCTTACTAAGGGATAGCCTAGGGGACTATTCTGAAAGTAGGAATATAAGATGGGATATATAGGTTATTATCCCATAGGGTACTATTACACAAAACCAACATAATAGGGGGATATAATATAGGGGTTAATACCCCGTATATAGGGGATAGTTCTATGGATCCTATTAGTTTTTTACTCATATCACCTAGGGATATATTGGGTGGACTATGGGATAGTACCCCTAAGGATCTACCCTATGTTGGTCTTATCTATAATTAATTCATCCTCAAGGGGTTTATCCCCTCCTTTATCCAACTATAGGGGTATTCCCTTAGGCCTGGTTTTTTCTTAATATGTTATTGTATCACTACTATTTCCCTAATAATTCCCCTTGTTACTATGGTCTCGTTCATCTTTTACCTTATCATGCCTATATGTTAAGGATTTTGGGTTCCCTATAGTGACCGGGTTTTTTTAGGGGCCTGGTTCTTATGTTTTCTTCCAGAATTGTAGTATGCTATAGGTATTTTGGTCCAATGCTCTATTCCGATCAGAGCGGGGAATACAATAATGGATGGGTGATCGGGAAATTTGCAAAGGAGCGACGGAGCGAGGACCGTTGGATCATGAGGACCTCAACGGTGGAGATCAACTGCGGGGGCGCTTGGGGGTACGGATCAATTTCTTGGCTTGTGCCTCTGCAGTAAATCTCAGCCGTTGATCTGTCGGAACAAGTTGATAGAATCCCATCTCCCATTTTCCTCCCCATGTTTCCACCCAGGCAGGGACATGGGGTGGCAAAAAAAAAGAGTTAGGGTTTCTCTTCTGCTATTTTGGATATATTGAGGCCTCCATCCCCGAGAGGCCTGCACGATGGGCTATTAGCTTATTTTCTATATGGGTTCTTTCCAATATATTGGTGTTGGTGTAGGGGCAGGCCTCCATACCCAAGGCCTGCACGATGGGCTATTAGCTCAGCGGTAGAGCGCGCCCCTGATAATCGCGTCGTTGTGCCTGGGCTGTGAAGGCTCTCAATCACATGGATAGTTCAATGTGCTCATCAGTGCCTAACTCGGAGATGTGGATCATCCAAGGCACATTAGCATGGCGTACTCCTCCTGTTTGTTCGAACCGGGATTTGGAACTGAACTTATCCTCAGGAGGATAGATGGAGCGATTCAGCTGAGATCGAATTCAGATCCAAATTTCTATTCATTTGTGGACCTGGGCGGTCTGGGGGGGCCGGTGATTATCCACCACGGATCCTCTCTTCTCGAGAAACCATACATCCCTTATCAGTGTATGGATGGCTATCTCTCGAGCACAGGTTGAAGTTCAGCCTAGATGTGGAAAATAGAGCACCTAACAATGCATCTTCAGAGACCAAGAACTATGGGATCACCCTTTTCATTCTAGGTAGGGTGACGGAGGGATCATACCATTCGAGCCTTTTCATGCTTTTGCTGAAGGTCCGTAGGAAACAGGAATCAATAGGATCTCCTCATTATTCCCTAAAGGAATAATGTGAAATCAAATTCTATCAATTCATTTTCTGCAGGGTCCAGTAGATTGGATCTAGTCATAATAATAGAAGAATTCTTGGTGTAAATAAAAATAACTCCTTGGTAAAAGGCCCTATGGAATCCATATAAGGAAAAAGGGATAGGAGGGGCATATCTAGGGATAGGGGTAACCATATAGGATAATAGGCTATCCAATAATGGATAATAGTGATATATATATATAGGTCCCAGAGGTATTTGTCCATCTGGTCCTATCCTCCCAGTGATAGGATACTGGGATAGGGGACTATCCCTTATCTCTTTTTTATATTAGTGGAATATCCCTCCTATGGTACCCTTAGCCTATTATATACTATACTATATTATTATAGTATACGGGATTATCCCCTTCTTAGATTAGGGGATTATGATCTATTGATAGTAGTCCAGGGACATATATTTACTGTTCCCTTATTATATTATAGGTTTCTTCCCTTGATATATTCAATCTATTCTTCTGCTATATGATTGGAAAAAAAAAATTGGATCGATCCAATTTCAATCTCTGTCGAAGGAACCACAGAAAAATGGAGAATATTAAGTACTAAATATTTTCTCATTTCTCTGATGGGAGATTATGCAAAGTTTTTGTAAAAACTCGAACTATGAGAATATAAATGTGCAGATATAATATTTTCTTCTCTTATTTTGGCTTACAAAATAAAAGAGGAGGAAAAATACCTTTTATTCATTTTATCTCATTAGGAACAAACCCTATCAAAAGTTTTATAGGGTTTTTTTTTTCATGAGTGATATTTCCCCTTACTTTTCTGCTCTTCCTTCTTTAGGAATTTGAAGCTTCCTCAGTTCAGTATAGAGTACAAAATAATCTTAAATTTACGAAGGAATTGACGAATAGGACAGGATCGGAAACCCAATTAGTTCCTCTTATTCCGAGGAAAACCGGACAATTTCTTCAACTCTTTTCGACGAAGAATAATAGATAAAGAATGGGATTAGAGAAAATAGGAATCTTCTCAAAGATTGCTTAGTTATTCTCCTCATCTCTCTTCCCTGCGATCTATCTCTATTTTATGGATAAGAAAAGAAGGGAATGGCATGTATATAGTACACGATATAGCATATGGGGATCGTTCAACAAGTTGATCTGTCTGGTGCTTATGTATCCCTATTTAAAATTTAGATATATCTACATGAACATTTTATCAAGAATATATAAGGGAGAAGAAGGAGAAAAGGCTCTCCATCTCCGAAGGGGTATTCATTTTTGAATCAATCAGTAAACTTCATGTTCAAAAATATATGGACCTAAAGATTCATCTCGGCCAATTGAACTTTTTCAAATTGTTTCTTCTTAAGGACCAAAAATATCTGTGCCAGAATGACAGATGCTAAGAATAATAAAAGACATTTAACACGTAATGGATCTTGAAGTACTATCTATGCATCTCCTTGACCAAATCCACCCATATTAGGGTTATTCGTTAATGGCTGATCGACCTTGATCAATTCGCCTTCTGAAATAAGAAGCTCCGGTCCTGGAGGTACAATGTCAACCACTTGCCCACCGTCTGATTTATTATCGATAGTTATCTCATATCCACCCTTTTCTTTATGTAAAATTTTGCTAACTCTTCCTGTTGCTGAAGCACTATAGACCGTATTGTTGCTCTTACTCCCGTCGGGATAAATTTGTCCTCTTCCTCTATTACCACCCACATATATGGGATATTTCAGGAAGTGAGCTTCTTTATCAGTAGCAGGATCTGGTGAAAGGATGGGGAATACAAGTTCACTATATTTTTGACCAGGAACAGGACCTATTACAATAATGTTTTTTTGATTGGGACGATAGTTCTGAAAATAAAGATTACCCGTCTTTTGTCTAATCTCAGGGGAAATACGATCCGGAGGAGCTAATTCAAAGCCCTCGGGTAAAATTAGAACAGCTCCTACATTTAAAGCCCCTTTCTTGCCATTAGCAAGAACTTGTTTCATTTGCGTATCATAGGGGATCTTAACAATTGCTTCAAATGCGGTATTGGGAAGCACGGACTGTGGAACCTCAATATCCACAGGTTTTTTTGCCAAGTGACAATTGGCACATACAATACGTCCAGTGGCTTCTCGGGGATTTTCATAACCATGCTGTGCAAAAATGGGATATGCATTCGAAATGGATGTCCGAGTTATGATATGTATCATGACCAGGACGGAAATTAACCGAGTCATCTTTTTCGTCCATTCATAAGTATTTCTATTTTGCATGGTTCAATTATGGGTTCCAAATCATTTTTAGGGTGAGAGTAGGTAGCTATCATAGTTACCTGTCAAAAATTCTGCTACTATATTGATTCAACAAAACCTAAAAATAAGAAATCGGAAGTCTCGCACCAGGAGAAGAATGAAGGGGAGGAATAGCTAATTCCTGAACACGGAAAACACTTTTATTATTCTGTTTCAATTGTTTCGGCCGTAGAAAAAAACCTACTTATTCTTTATTCATTCATCGAATGATAAATTACTACAAGTGAAGGAGATATACGATTGAAATGACGGAAGATCCAATATTTCATAATCGTATCTAAGATAACTGGAAAATTTGAAATAAGACCATATATGATTCGTTCATTATGGGAAAATCCATAATTTTCGGAGATCGAATCAATCATTAGTTCCCAACCATGGAGTGAATGAAACCCAATACATAGATCAGTTGCTAAAAGAATTAGAAAAGCTTTCATTGTATCACTCAGACTATAGAAGAATTCTTGGATCCAAGAATTGATAATGGCAAGTTGATTCTTACCCAGAATGAGATAAGCACTTATAAAGGAAAACCTATTAGATTTGTTAATAAATGTGAGATTATATGGATACAATCTTCATTGTACATTTCGACCAATTGGATCGTTTCTTTGTGAATCTCTATACGAAGATCCTGTGAATGTGTTCCCGAAGAATCTTCCACCATTCTTTCTAACAAGAATAGTTCTTCTATTTTCTCAAATCTTCCCCGAGCATTTTATTCCTAGAGATAATCAAAAATTTGATCAGATTTACCCGTATTCCACCAATTTGTAACCCAAGGCTCCAAACCTTTCCGTAATGAAATAGGAATTACCCAAGGCAGTCCTACTAAACATGCGAGATATCGTAGGGAAGCTAATGCTTTAATTTCTGCCACTTCCAATTCGTGAATCGCTAACGAACCTGATTCACTTGTCAGTTCTGTCCAAAATCTAGACAAAGTATGAGTGATAGAATGAGGTATGGGATCCATAGATTTATCTATTGCATAATTGTTTGATCCCGATAAAAAATATCCTCGGGAAAAAAAAGTAAAAGGTTTGTTCAAAATGGGTGAGACGGAGCATAAGCAAATCATTCCCAGATATCCGATCATACAAAATCATTTCTATCTGGACCAATTATCTATTCATTTTTTCATCTTCTTCTTTTTTTTAGAAGAATAACTTGAAGTAACATAAGTCTTATTCATTGCCAAGATCCTTTGAATCCTGATCACTGGATCGATCCTTTACGAATATTTCCCCAGTTATCTCCAGAGATGACATGTATATCTAGTAATTTTCTGATACATCATATTCATCTACTGGCTCTATAAGCTCACTCTCTCTAGGATAGAAAATGATATGGCGTGTTCGGGAACTACCAAAGCTCGGTCTGATTCATTCCATTTAATAAGAATTAACTGCATGATCTTTTTCCCGGAAAAATACCAGTTCTATTTTAACTTATTGTTTTTTATATATTACCTCTTCCTATACTATTTCATAAAAATAGTATATTGTTCGTAAAGATCCCGTTCCATTTCCATACAATGAAATTTCAATTTTTATTGAAATTTATATGTATGGAAATATTGAAATTTCCTGATTGGAAATTGATTCATGTTCCTTGATTCGGGCCATATTCAAATGTCTTGACATTTGAATGTATGTCGAGGATAAAGACACCCCTGCATTTCAAAACCCCTCAATGGATACGCGCAAGAAACGGGCTGATTCAGCGGCTTTCTGTTCGATCTCCCTTAGGTTCACATTATCACCAGTACGAGTTAAAGGGATGTCTTGTCGGCCCTTTATTTCCATATAAAGAACACGACGAGGGGAAATACCTTCTTGAATTTCCGTTTTGATCATCCGAATATCCTTCATAAGAAATCGTGAGAAAATACGACGATTTATTCCGGGAAATCCCCAACGAAAAAGACATACAATTCCTTTTTTTTTATCGAACTTATTATAGCCACTACCAAAATAACTCGAGATCCTGACCAGGAAAAATCTTAGTGAACCTAGAAAGAGGATACAAGCCCAAAAGAAATTACTTCTTTTTCGAGACCCTGTTATAGGTTCTATCAAGAGCCATTTGGATAGACGATTCATACAAAAATTTATTCAATTCCATCCTATTGAAGTTGAGGGAATAGCCAACTTTTTTATCCTTTGGTTCCCAAACTCTTATGAACTAGCTATCTATATACATAGCTAACATTTCAGTTAAGTCATCCAAGTTTGTCTTCTTGTCCATTCTTACCATCCATTTCAAATTGGTCCTATAACCTATACTACCAGCATAATAACCTATCCTGTTATTATGCTCCCCTATTATCATAAAATAAGGGCCCGGATGTACCCATAGGATACCTAGATATGGGTATGGTTTCCCGAAGGATAGGACACCCATTAATATAAGGGACACCTATATCTTAGGATATAGGGGATATAGGATCCCTATATATCCCCCTAGGGATAGTATGGGGATATATATTATTCCCTAGGGGATAATATATCCCCCTGGAATTATTCGTTCTGCTAATGGATAAAGTCGTTTCGAAATAGGTTCAACTTTTCCTCTTTTCGATGATTTAGTGCTCGAAAAAAGCGAATGAAAAGTATCTGTAGGTAAGGGTTCCCAGGGTAGTCGAAAGCTTTTGTGTTCCAATTCCTGCCAATGCTCAGAGATATGGTACCCATACCCAAATTTATCATTCGAAAATCCCTCTTTACAGTCTTTTATAGGTATATCTATAAAATCTGAAAGATTTGAAATGATCGAAATGATCAAATCGTTCAGCATTTTGGGGGACTCGAATTGGTCTATTTTTCCACGCAATGCCCCATTACGCAATGGATCATAAATTTCAGTAAAAGAATCCCCCTGAGAATTGGAGAATTTCACTCTCCTTTCTATAACATTTTCAGCGGGAGATCCATGGCTTAGAGCTTTCACTCGATCCGAAAATTCATTCTCTAAAGAATCTCTTCTTCTTTTCATGGTATGGTTCCATCTATGATAAGGATCCTCAGATAAGCAAGAAGTATCTAAAATATCTCTATATTTCCCGAGCTTTTCCCCAAGGGCCAATACACTAGGTAAAAGCGTAAAAGAGATTCTTTTTTTTCCATCACTCGAGTATGCACCAAAAAAATATTGAGAGACTTCGGTCCTCACAGGCATCATCCCCCCGAGAATAAAATTTTCCTTAAATCCTTTCAACCAATAGATACGACCTTGTAGAGCAGCTTTATCTAAGACCCGAGCAGTTTCTTGGAAACTCGCTTCGGATATAAAACTTTGAGTATTCAGAGATGCCCTTGTTATTCCTAATAACATGGTTTGATAGTAGATTGTCTCTTCCAGAGCACGATCCATTCTCTGTGCTTGTGATAATCCAATGATTTCCCCCGGTGAAAAAACATTAGCCGTTCCATCTTCTGAAATTAATACTTTCGATGTCATTTGGCATACAATAATCTCTATATGCTTATCACCAATTCGTACCCCTTGGGATCGATAAACTTTTTGAATCTTATTGACTAAATGAATCTGACTTTGTTCCATAGTTATCCTAGCACTGGTGAATAACCCCTAAAGACTTCAAAAAAATCTTGTCATATCTTCGGTCCAATTTTCAAAACTTTCTTTCAGATTCATCGATACTGAATTATTCAAATGGGCTTCTAACAATTGTTCAACTTTAGGAAGACCTTGAATTATATCACTGGATTTTAACCTTTCATATATCAATGTTATCAATGTATCTCCTTTGTCAATAATTTCTCCATAATGACCATGAACAGTCGCTTTTCGAGTAGCCAGATAGGGTTTAGCTGATCTAATGACTAAATATTCCTCATCAACTTCTATGATTTGACCAGATTCGGGGAGTGGTTCATCCTCGGATATCCATACACTTTCAGGAATCAATTGTCCAAGACTAACTACTGGAAATGTTTTTTTGCAGAATTCGGATGAGGAAGAGCACCAATTTGGACCCAAGAGATTGGAAATGATGTTCTTGCACGGATCGAAATGAGAAATTCTCATATTTTCATCCATGAAATAATTGTGGAAAATTGAATGTTTCTTTGATAATACTTTTTTATCAGTTATAAACTGGGAGGATGGAAAACGGCTGGTTATACTATGTAAATGACCCAAGAGACCTGAAAATTCAATGATTTTTCTCATAGGATCCTTTCTATTTGATTTATTTCCTGTATCATAACATTTAGAATCATTGAATAGAACGATTTGAAAACAGTCGGATGGTGATAGAACCATAAAATATCCACTATCTTCTTCCCCATTCGATAATGAACAAATAGTCCCTTGATGCTTACTAATTAATTGACTCGCCCCATTGGAAGATAAAAGATTAGTGTGGTCCAAATTGTTATGGAACATCAAATTTGAACTTGCTTTATTGTCCCTTCTCCCCATGAAAAAAGGGGGGTATTTCATCAAGCTAATTTGAACCATATTGTTCACGATCTTATTTGTTCTTACTGAAATAAGAGAAACATAAGCCTCAGATTCTATAGAATCTATTTGTTCCCAATCAAATCCTAGACAAGTTCGAACCAATGGAATACTTGTATCACTCATAACTTGGATTCGTTCACCATCTTCATACAAAATGGAATTGCTAATTTGAATCTGCAAGTTGTCCCCTTCCCTCGATAAATCTAGGGAAAAGGGTGTTGTCATATTCGGCCCATCCGGTATTCCATGTTCTACGTTAGAATATCCAAAAATGGAATTTATCTGTAGAATACCACTTTTTGGCATTCTAAGAATCGCATCAGGACAAGGTATTATTCTTTTTCCCCATTCTTTATCACACTACAACGAGACGATGAATCGATTCATTTTCTTTTTCCCCTTCATATTGTAATTCTTAGGGGAAAAGGTGACATAAATAGATTCTCGATGCTCGTTGGATATGGTCCGATCAGTTTCAAATTCTGAATAACTGAAGATTTGTTCTTCCTTCCCATAGCAGTTTGAGTCACCTTATCTATGTTCCACTTGATCCACGTAAGAATCGGTATGTTTGGCAACAAAAGGTTGAACATCTACTTGATCCTGATACTTATGAAATGGAAAGGGTACTACACCGGATCTGTATATACCTCCCGATAATATCCATAGATAACCTGTCCTGAGTATAGAATGAACATTACCGTGTACATATTCAGGTGCATGACACACATTGGTACTCCAGTGCATTTCTCCTTCTAAGTCAGAATATATATTTTCGCGAACTTTTTCCTTCAAGGAAGATGTTCTAGCATGAACCTCGGCAATAATTTGTTCCGATTCCACATATTGATCATTCTGAACCAAAAGCAAACTTTGTGGTGGAATGGTTAAGTTCTGTACTTGATTCTGACCATCAATAGTAATGGATAAGTTATTATGACATAGATAAGCAGGATGTCCATTATGTGTACGTGTGGGATAAACCAAATTCTCATTGAATTCAATCTTTCCATTGAAACGGGCTCGTATATGTTCTGCAATATCACCAGTAAATACCCCCCCGGTATGAAAATTCCTTAGTGTTAGTTGAGTTCCTGGTTCCCGAATGGATTGGCCCGCAATAATACCTACTACTTCTCCTAATTCAATCAAGTGACTGTGAGTAGTACTCCGACCATAACATAATTGACAAATCCGAGATATACTCTTGCAAGTAAAGGGGGTTCGTATATATATTGGTCGTGGTCAAAGGTTTCTTAATTCATTGGCAAGTCCAACTCCAATATCCTGATTGCGCGTGGAAATGAATCTCCTATTTATATATAAATCGTCTGCTAGCACACGGCCAATCAGTATTTGTGTTCGTACAACAACTTCATTTATGTCCCTCTCTCGACCTCGAATGGGACTTACGAAAATACCTTGGACAGTGCCACAATATGTTCTACGTACTATAATTTTTTGAACTACTTCAACAAGTCTACGTGTGAGGTATCCAGCATCTGTTGTTCGTACAGCAATATCCACAACTCCTTTACGAGCCCCATAACAGGAAATAATATATTCTGTTAAAGAGAGCCCTTCGCGTAAATTCCTTCGAATGGGTAGATCGATGATTTTTCCTTGAGGAT
>CM076580.1:758060672-758158172 GCA_034641835.2 Pinus albicaulis
TCAATATATTCCCCTATTAGGGATAATCCCCTAATAAAAGTAGGATAATATAGTATAGGGGATATATTGACCAAATATATCCCCATACCCCTAGGGGATATATACCTAATATAATATATCGGATAATCTATCCCCTAGGGGGATATATTATAGGGGATATATACAGATAATATATCCCCTATGATATATATTATCCCTATTAGGTCCTATAGTTATCCCCTATGGAATACTAGGGATATCCCTATAGGGGTATTTATATTAATGAGGATAGTATAGGGATAGGGGATATTATCCCTATACTATGATCGTGTATATCATATCCCTTCCTAGTGGAGGGGGTACTATTCTAATCTGTTTTGACCTTACTATGGGATATAATAGTGTATTCTCCAGGGATGTTGTGTATCCCTAGCTTCCCTTATTAGTTATATTGAGGATTATAGTTCAATAACTATATCCATTTTGACTAGTAATCTGTTCCTCTGGTCCAATTCCCCCTCATAATATCCCTGATAACCCCCTTCATTATGGGTTTTTGGTTTCCTCCTATGGATAATATGGGTATATCCCCCTATTCCATTATTATACCTTTTCACTGGGTATTTGATTGTCAGGGACTATGAGATCGGTGTATATGGCATAACCAGTAAAGCTTACAAGTAAACAAGATATGGAAATGGTGAATAAGGTTGCAGTTTCCATTATTAGGTGATCCAAATATCATGGTATGTTTACCATATAATAAAAAAGTTAACAGATCTTAACCAATACAATAGTTTCTATGGCTACACAGACCATTGATGATACTTCCAAAATCACGCCAAGAGAAACCCATGTAGGAACGTCCTTAAAACCGCTTAATTCATAATATGGTAAAGTAGCTCCTGGATGGGGAACTACTGCTCTTATGGGTTTTACAATGGCTCTATTTGTAGTATTCCTATCTATTATCTTGGAGATTTATAATTCTTCCGTTTTATTGGATGGGATTTGGTTAGTTGGGACTAGAGGAACTCCAAAATTAGCCTGGTGAGCTCTTGAAGAAAAAAAAAAAGAATTAAGGGATTCAAACCCAGACCAAATAGTGGCTTTTAGTTTTTAGCTTATCTTGTTCCACTAGTTTGATCGTGTAATTACTTTTCTCTAAGGATTTTTGGAATATGGGTGTGCGACTTGTTGAAATAGATCCATATTTATAGTACAGAAGACCAATCTGTTATCTTCATAAAGATGGTCCTACCTCGTTGGATATTTCATTTCTAGAATATTGAATCTCTAGAGCACGAGGTCTATCATAGATATGTTCCAGGAAGACCTGAACTATGGTTTGTACCTATCATTTCCTCGTCACCAGACTTCCAATAAAGAATTTGAAAGAGGTATTTCCTATAATAAATCGAAGGATCTATCCCCTTTCATAATTATGTTGATTATGAACAAAGAATGATATATTATCTTATTTCTCTTAGTTAGCATATTTTATTTCGTCGAATGGGAAAAAATGAAAAGGTTATTACCCAGAGAACCTTTTGAGAAAATCATCGGGGTATAATTGAAATCTGAGGTTTGGATTGATTCATCTATTGAGATCTCGACAAGACAATTTCTATAAATTGTCTATATTAGTTCTTTTCTAGGGAACTGATATCACATGAATAGGGTAAAAGATTGTTCAATGGGCCTATAGTGATTTATCATGGGGATGAGCCGACTTGAAATTTTGGCACTATTTGAAATTTTGGCACTATAAAGTCTTCTAATAGAAATGCTAGATTGTTTCGGGAGATCGGATCGATTATAAAAATATGAGCCTAATTAGTCGATTTATTAGTGAGCAAGGAAAAATATTATCCGGCCGAGTGAATAGATTAACTTCAAAACAGCAACGTCTAATGACTAACGCTATTAAATGAGCTCGTATTCTATCTTTGTTACCTTTTCTTTATAATGAGAACTAATTGAATCCGTGGAAATAAGCCTACTCATTAATCAAATCGGAGCTGGGATATCTGTTTGATAAAGATGCAGATCTTGAGTCTATTGTTGAAAAAGTCGACAGGATTTCATTTTTGGAAAAGAATTGGATTGAATTATTTTCGTTCATTTCCAATCCAATATTGAAAAAAATTTCAATGTTTCGACCTTCCCGGAGGGAATTCTCCAGAATAATATGTTCTATCCATTCCATCTTTACCTATTTATTTCATCATAGGATAAGTTCTTCAAGATGGTAGAAAAACAATTACTATCTAATACAGCTATTTGTGCAAGTGTTTTACGATTTGGAAGCAACTGTCTCTTGTACAAATATTGGATGAATCTGTTATAAGAAACCCCATTGGCACGGGCTGCTGCATTGATTCGAGTAATCCACAAACGACGAAGATCTCTGTTGCGTTTACCTCTATCTCGGTGGGATAGGTAATGGAGCTATGCTGCGTTTTACCTCTATCATGCATAGCTTGTCCTTTTTCACCAGCTTTAGATTGATATGTTCCAATTTGTTCGAATTTGATTCTTTAAATTGTGACTGAACCTATTTATAAAATAGAATCTATTGAATAAATTTTCCAAATACCTGGAAATTTTATACCGAATTGATTCATACCAACTCAAAGCTTCAGTTATATAATTGTTAAAGGGAGTTCCTATCTCTAAGCGATTTAGAGATTCATACCAACTCAAAGCTTCAGTTCTATAATTTTTAAAGGGAGTTCCTATCTCTAAGCGATTTTTGGAATCGATTTGGCTCAATTGTTTGTCGATTATTTGATCTAAATAATCATCCGCTTTATCAATAATATTGAGTAGGACCCATAAAGATTGATTCTTCAAATTTTCTCTACAGTTGAAGATCCGATCCGATCTCAACGATCCATTCTTGTTGAGTTCATATAATGGATTCATGTAACAATACATATTACAAGAAATTTGATCATGAACTTAACTAGGCTTAGTTATTGATAGAGTGAATTGATCTGTCATTTACAGAACAATTTTTTTTAGTTTCGATCGAAAATTGTTGTGTAATATGTTAAGAATATTCCATCTGAGATCTGATGTAATAATGAAATTCGAGGAAGGTTTTAAATTTCAAAATATGTTTTTATCTTCCATAGGTCAACTATCCTATTCATTAATGAATAGGATTTTGAATCCCTTAAATATTGGGAATTTTTTTTTTGTCTTTTCAATAACCTTTTGGATAAGTTGAAATCCTCAATGGGCTTTTTAGTAGCACTAGGACCACCCATACACGGTTCATCCATTGGCAAGATGTAAAAAAAAGAATAACGAATTGATTTTGTAAAAATGTTGTTAGTGGTAAGGTTGCAGTTTCCATTATTAGGTGATCCCAATATCATGGTATGTTTAACATATAATAACAAAGTTAACAGATCTTAACCAATACAATAGTTTCTATGGCTACACAGACCATTGATGATACTTCCAAAATCATGCCAAGAGAAACCCGTGTAGGAACGTCCTTAAAACCACTTAATTTAGAATATGGTAAAGTAGCTCCTGGATGGGGAACTACTGCTCTTATGGGTTTTACAATGGCTCTATTTGCAGTATTCCTATATATTATCTTGGAGATTTATAATTATTCCATTTTATTAGATGGGATTCTGGTTAGTTGGGACTAGAGGAACTCCAAAATTAGCGTGGATAGCTCTTGAAGAAAAAAAAAACAACTGAGGGATTCAAACCCAGACCAAATAGTGGCTTTTAGTTTTTAACTTATCTTGTTCCACTAGTTTGATCGTGTAATTACTTTTCTCTAAGGATTTTTGGAACATGGGTGTGCGACTTGTTGAAATAGATCCATATTTATAGTTCGGAAAATGATCTAGATCTGGTATCTTCATAAAGATGGTCCTACCTAGTTGGATATTTCATTTCTAGAGCTCTATTGAATCTCTAGAGCACGAGGTCTATTATAGATATGTTCCAGGAAGATCTGAACTATGGTTTGTACCTATCATTTCCTCGTCACCAGACTTCCAATAAAGAATTTGAAAGAGGTATTTCCTATAATAAATCGAAGGATCTATCCCCTCTCATAATTATGCTGATTATGACCAAAGAATGATATAGTATCTTATTTCTCTTAGTTAGCATATTTTATTTCGTCGAATGGGGAAAAATGAAAAGGTTATTACCCAGAGAACCTTTTGAGAAAATCATCGAGGTATAATTGAAATCTGAGGTTTGGATTGATTCATCTATTGAGATCTCGACAAGATAATATAGGCGATAATGATATGAACGAAACCAAACTAGAGGATAATAGGTACCTGGGGAAATAGGGGGAAATAGGTTACGTTAAGGGGATATTAGGGGGATAACCTCATCATATAGGGGGATATAAGGATATAAGATATATATATCCCACTAATAGGAAATCCCCTATTAGGATAAGGGGGGACCTATTTGAGGATAAGGGGGATCCTCTATATCCCCCTATACCCTATATATTGTTACTATATATATGATGGTTGGTGAGTTATCATATAATTTAGGGTTAATTTGTTACCGTAATAGTGGATATATCGCTTGTATTAGGGGATAATAATAGGGTATATCCCCTAGGGGTATCGTTATAGGGTTATATCCCTATAGGGGTTTTCCCCCTATTATGAATATATGGGATATAGGTTTATAATGATATACCCTATAGGGGATATTGGGATATATCCATAGTATATATTTACGTTGTAAATATATATAGTATTAGGATATATCCCTATCGTCAATAATTCAATAGGATAGTATAGGGGGATAACTACTTTTTTCTATACTATGGGGTTATAATTATCCCTATATGTGGGATAATTATATAGGGAAAGGGTAGGGCCTTTTCCCCTTTTTGCTATTATATAGTTACCGAGTTGTAGATATTTTCTTTTGTTTTAGTTTCTTTTGATTCACCGATGGGGAATTCTTGTTCTGGACAACGATGTGCCATTACAGCTAACATGGTATATTCCCCCTGAGTAAAAGCATAATCAAGTCCATTTTCTCTTGCCACTAGAATTGGTACTCCAATTTCATATTCCAATTTGGGTGCCATACCTTCCAAATCCATTTTTATTATTTTTGTAGTACAAGTGCCTATCCATATGATGACGCTGGGATCTCTATATTTTCTTATCCGAATACAAAGTGTTTTCAATTCCTCATAATCGTTCACGTCTCGTTCATGATTCGAGATCAGGGAGGGATCTTCAAAACATCGTCTGAAACGATGTGGTAATTTACATAATTGGTTTCGTGAATATGGATTATGACATCATTTCATATTCGGATCAAGTGCCCTTGGCTCAAAATTATTCTTATTTTCTTATATACTCTCCAAGTCAATCTTGTTTCCATGTGATTCCATACAAAGATGACGAATATTTGAATCGTTCTATTGTTAAAGCCTAGGATTTTCTATCGATGTGTCTAACATCTCGTCCCAATACAGCGACAATCCAACAATTCATTTATCTCTTATTCTGGATTGACAATAGTGTATTGTGTCTATATAATTCGTCCATTCACAATAGAAATAGATATCTTAGGTTCATCATTTATCAGTGATTCTATCCAATCATGATAATTCTGTCGATGGATCATTTATTCATAACCTAGATTACTTTATTCTCGAATGGTGGATCAAAACTATACATATCCATATATGAACTGACGAGTGAATTATTTGGTCATTCACATAGGTTTTTGATCCCTCCCGTTCGTCAATTAGATTGGTAGGATTCCATTTACCGGTTCATATTGAGTAACCTCGCATTCCACTTCGATCGTATATATACTCAATATCTATTCGCAATATGGGTTGCTAACTCAATGGTAGAGTACTCGGCTTTTAAGTGCGACTAAGATCTTTTACACATTTGAATGAAGTAGAAAACTCGTCGATACCATCGGTAAAGTTCGGAAGACTACGACCGATCCTAATGAACGGAAAAAAAAGCATGTCGTTCCAACATATGATCTTTATGATACCTGATATTATTTCTCGGATACCTGATTGTATTCGATCAGGACCGGATCTGATTCAAGGAATCAAATGGGTGGAAAATGTCTATTATATACCTGGATAGATGTATAATATGCTCATCCTTTCGGATCAAATGTGATAATTGTGAATAGGATTTCATCAATTCGCGGTTAAGTCGAATGAGTCAATGGAGAAAGCTATATGACTTGAATCATAAGTAGACCCAGAGAAACGAGCTTTTGTTCCTCGTTCCAATTAAGCGAGCAAGGAATTCCCTTTATTGATCAGAAGTTAAGAGCATTTTAGTACCTGATATCGGGAGGTTTTCCCTGAGTAGATCAGGGATTTATACACTCATAATGAGTCCTAAGTACTCGAGTACAGATGTGTAAGATAAATAGTGTACTGACCAGGTTTATTTATTCCATGAGTCAGGAGAGCGATTGGTTGCCAGGATAAAAAAAAAATTTGTTCTTCCTCATGACGAATGAGATACTTGGGTAGTAAATCTTTAGAAGATAGAATCTTTATATTTGGATATATCTCTTTTTTCCTATCTTGTTCCGACTAGATCGCACCATGTGTTTTCTTAGAAATGAAGAGGTTATTCTCATGAACGAGGGCCATAGCTGAGGTTTGGAAATGGATGAATTCCATAAATACGGAAAGGAAGATAACTCTCGGCAACAATGCTTTTTATATCCACTCTTTTTTTAAGAAGATCTTTACGCAATTTCTCATGATCATTAATTGGATGGATCAAGTTCTTCCGAACCAATGGAACATTTAAGTTCCAATGATCAATTCAGTTTCCTAACTATAAAATGTTTGATTGGTAAAATACGTCAACAAAATCATTCAATTGTTTTATTCGTGAATTGCGCTCCAAATCCATTAGCTGATTGCAAGAAGAGTTCCTATTCTGAATCGGTACTAGAAGGACTTACATTGGTCCTGGAAGTTCCGTTCTCTATACGGTCAAAATATTTTGTGGAAGGGATGAATGAATGGAAGATTTTCCAGTCGATCCATTCAATATTTCCCTTCTTGGAGGATAAATTCCCGCATTCAAATTATATATCAGATGCACGAATACCCTATTCTATTCATCCGGAAATTTTGGTTCGAACCTTTCGTCGCTTGATCCGAGATGCTCCCTCCTTGCACCCATTACGCTCTATTCTCTATGAATATCGAAATAGTCCAAAGAATTTACAAAGATCAATTATTGTCATCCCAAGAGTAAATACGAGATTCTTCCTGTTCCTGTGGAATTATTATGTCTATGAATGCGAATCCATTTTCTTTTCCCTTCTTAAACGATCCTCTCATTCATGATCGTTGTCTCATAGACCTTTCCCTCAGCGAACTCATTTTCATTGAAAGATAAAACATATTATCATATTTTCTCGTCGAAATTCACTGAAAAGTATCTAGTTGTTGAAGGATCCTAAAATTCACTATGTTAGATATGGTGAAAGATCTATTATAGCTATAAAAGGTACTCATCTCCTAGTGAAAAAATGTAGATATTATCTTCTACTTTTTCACCAATGTTATTTCCTTCTTTGGTCCGAACCGTATAGGGTCTGTTCTCATCAATTATCCAAGAATTGTTCTTCTCCAGGTTATTTTTTGAGGGTTTGGATGAACCCTCTTTTTGTCAGAACCAAAATGCTAGATGATTTATTCATCATCGATCTTATTACCAATGAATTTGATCCAATAGTTCTGATTGTACCAATACTTGGATTATTGGCTAGAGAAAAATTCTGTGACATATCAAGACGGCCAATTAGTAAATTGTCTTGGACCAATCTAATAGATGATGATATCCTCAATCGATTTGATCAAATTTGGAGAAATATTTTTCATTACTACAGTGGGTCCTTCG
The DNA here is from genome assembly GCA_034641835.2 of Pinus albicaulis. Classification (NCBI taxonomy): domain Eukaryota; kingdom Viridiplantae; phylum Streptophyta; class Pinopsida; order Pinales; family Pinaceae; genus Pinus; species Pinus albicaulis. The sequence goes on from CM076580.1 coordinate 758,068,574, forward strand.
GTCGAGATGGTTTATATCGTATAAAGTATATACTTTCATTATCATGTGCTAAAACTTTAGCCTATAAACATAAAAGTATGATACGTGTAGTTCGGAAGGAATTAGGTCTAGAACTCTTTCAAAAATCATTTTCAAAAGAATGAGAATTTGATTCTCTGCCTTTTTCGTCAAAAGCGGCTGCCCGTTCGCAGAGAGAACAAATTTCCCCAGATAAATCCCCTAGATAATTCCTGGCAAAAGATACAGGATCTTAAAATAGAAAACTTATTTGACCAATGAAATGCTCTTTGAGTAATTGCCTCGATTCAGAATCATTTTTCTTTTTCTATCCGAGAACTAAAATGATTATGAAATAGATACATTACATGGGGAAAGCCATGTGCAATGAGAATTACAAGCACGGTTTGGGGAGAGATTTCTCGCTCTTACTGGTACTGAAGGAGCAGATCATCCACTCCATCCGACGAGCTCTGAGTTTGAGTCCCAGGCAACCCGGATCAAATTTCTGATAGGTACCTCTGTCCACTTATTCTGGTTCTGGATCTAATCAAGTTTTTTTCATATCTTTTCTCATTCCAATTGATCTACCCTTCTTGGAACCAGTAATAAATAATTTTATGGAGTATCTAATCACAGATAGATCTATAGAGTGTGGAATATATGGATAGAATATAGAGGTATTTGAGATAGACTCTATATTCTATCCATATAGTATAGATCAGTATCTATCCCGTTGGGATAGATATTGAAATTCCATCCTAGATATTGGTTGACATTGATACATGGATGATATTATACTGTAAAATAACAAGCCTTATGCTTGGGAGCCTCTGATGATTTTATAAACGAAGTTCTGACCATGACCGCAATTATAGAAAGACGTGAAAGCGCAAATTTCTGGAGTCGCTTCTGCGAATGGATCACTAGCACTGAAAACCGTCTTTACATTGGATGGTTCGGTGTCTTGATGATCCCTACCCTATTGACCGCAACCTCTGTATTCATTATTGCTTTCATCGCAGCTCCTCCGGTAGATATTGATGGTATTCCTGAACCTATTTCCGATTCTCTTCTTTATGGAAACAATATTATCTCTGGTGTTATTATTCCTACCTCTGCAGCTATCGGATTACACTTCTATCCAATCTGGGAAGCAACTTCCGTCGATGAATGGCTATACAACGGGGGTCCTTACGAGCTAATCATTCCACACTTCCTACTTGGTGTAGCTTGCTATATGGGTCGTGAGTGGGAGCTTAGCTTCCGTCTAGGTATACGTGCTTGGATTGCTGTTGCATACTCAGCTCCTGTTGCAGCTGCTACTGTCGTTTTCTTGATCTAGCCTATTGGTCAAGGGAGCTTCTCTTACGGTATGCCTCTAGGAATCTCTAGTACTTTCAATTTCATGATTGTATTCCAGGCTGAGCACAATATCCTTATGCATCCATTCCACATGTTGGGTGTAGCTGGCGTATTCAACGGCTCTCTATTCAGTGTTATGCATGGTTCTTTGGTAACTTCCAGTTTGATCAGGGAAACTACTGAGAATCAGTCCGCAAATGCAGGTTACAAATTTGGTCAGGAGGAAGAAACCTACAATATTGTGGCTGCTCAAGGTTATTTCAGCCGATTGATCTTCCAATATGCTAGTTTCAACAACTCCCGTTCTTTACATTTCTTCTTAGCTGCTTGGCCCATAGCAGGTATCTGGTTTACCTCTCTAGGCATAAGCACTATGGCTTTCAACCTAAATGGATTCAATTTCAACCAATCTGTAGTTGACAGTCAAGGCCGTGTAATTAACACTTGGGCTGATATCATTAATCGTGCTAACCTAGGTATGGAAGTTATGCACGAACGTAATGCTCACAACTTTCCTCTGGATCTAGCCGTTGTTGAATCTATTTCAATAGGCGGATAATACTCTGATGGATTTTTATCGTGTATTGCTTAATTGAAGCATACCAAGCCTTTCAATAAAATGAAAGGCTTGGTATGCTTCAATTGTTTGTTGTTATTCTTCATACTTCTTCCCCCATTCCATCAATAATGGATATGTGCGGTTCCCCTGCATCCAGCAGGAATTGAACCCGCGAGTTCGCCAATTATGAGTTGGGCGCTTTAACCATTCAGCCATGGATGCTGGATAAAGATCATCAACATACTCATTCTATAATATGAGTATAGACTCAGATCTAAAATGGGTTAGTTCGGGATCGGGACCCATTTACATTCTTTCTCTCATACTTGATTCATGTCCCCTGAGATCGAAACTCCTTTTTGATCAAAATAAAAGAATGAGAAACAGGAATAGAATAAATATATGTGGTATCTCCCATATGGGAGATACGGATAGAAATAGTTATTATTTTTTATATCCATAAATTCGATTTCACATAATAGATTCCAATATCTAACATCTGGATATATGCATATGTTATTAATACATATATTCCCTGTTATCTTATCTAGGAGTAGGAGTACTGGTATAGAACTCGTTGTTATTTCGGACCAGGGTGGTCCGATCCAAGTTATCTAAATTTTCGTTACATCGTAGAGGGCGGGTAACCAATTCGAGTACATCTCTCGCATTGGAAAATCCATGAATCTGGGAAAAATTAAATTCAACTGACCATTTATTACCAATTCCTCTTGCCCCTAACGGGTTAGCATGAGCCATTCCGATGATGGCTAAGTCGGGTTGTAGCTCGCGCATACGTCGTATCTGATTCGAATTTTCTGGTTTCTCCACAATTCGTGGTATTGGTATACACATTCTTATACATGTATCTTTTAAAAGTGTTAATTCAGCAGTTTGATACCATTTATCCATATATGGAATACCAATTTCATAAACGATCATACCACATCTGATTAAGAATCTTGCTAGAGATATTTCTAGGAGATTATCTCCCATGAAAAAGACAGATTTTCCACGTACCAAATCAAGATAATATTTTAAACTCTCCCATATTCGTTCCTCTCTTTCCTCTAGACTCTGGGCCTCAATACCAAATACAGGATAAATCCTTTTGATCCAAGCACGCGTTCTATCCGGACCAATAAGAAAAGGAGCTACAATTAATTCGCATTTTTTTCGTCTTATCAAAGTTTTTGTTGTACGACTCAGAAATGGGTTAACCCCACAAACATAAACTCCATCACCCAGTGATGGAATATCGGAATATCTCTGAGCGGGCAACCAACCTGATACCTTGATGAATTGGCGTCTTAATTCTGTATCAAGTTGAGAAACCAAATTCGAGGGTAAAGACCCAAAAATAACTAAGGGAGGATGATTTTCATATTCCACCAATTTATTTTCCTTCAGAAGAGGAAAAGGGAATAATTTTGTTTTAGTTTTAGTTTCTTTTGATTCACTGATGGGTAATTCTTGTTCTGGACAACGATGTGCCATTACAGCTAACACGGTATCTTCCCCCTGAGTAAAAGCATAATCAAGTCCATTTGCTCTTGCCACTAGAATTGGTACTCCAATTTCATATTCCAATTTGGGTGACATAGCTTCCAAATCCATTTTTATTATTTCTGTAGTACAAGTGCCTATCCATATGATGACGCTGGGATCTCTATCTTTTCTTATCCGAATACAAGGTGTTTTCAATTCCTCATAATCGTTCAAATGGGCCGAGATATCTCCTTCTTCTAATTCTGCCATTGCATAGCGGGGTTCTGCAAAAATCATAACTCCAAGTGCATTTTGCAGAAAATAACGACATGTTTTTGTGCCCACTACCAAAAAGAAATTGTCTTCAATCTTTTGATACAACCAGGATACACAGCTAATAGGACAAAAAGTATGATAATTACCCGTTTCACATTCAAAAGTTATAGTTTCATCAATTTTGGTCGACATAATAGGGAGGGGAATAATAAATGGCTCAGGATAAATAAGGAAAAGAAATAATGAATAAAAATAATAATAAAAAGAAAGAATCTGATTGACAACAAATTGTGGATAAATTGTTGATTCTAAATCCTCGTAAACCCAAGGAAATTTTCCTGAATCTTTTTTTTCTATCCCCCACCACCAATGGGATTTAGATAAAGATCAGAGAGTAAACTGAATAATTCCCGATCTGGAATCTCTTTTGGGACAATACCTTCTGGTTGGGACAATATTTGATGTGCTATGCCTAGATAATAATTACACACATAGTTAAGGGATGGTTCAGATCCAACCATTTCAAATAAGGTTTTACCCTTTACTCTGGAAACTCGGATATCCTCAATAATAGGTAATACCTCTATTACGGGCATTGGACAGGCTTCTACATATTTATTGATAATATCTCTTCTAGATGTACGATTTCCCACCAAGCCTGCTAATCGAAGTGGATGTGTACGAGCTTTTTCCCTTATAGAGGCAGTAATATGATTAGCTGCAAATAATGTATCGAATCCATTATCTATAATTATTACACAATAATCTGCATAGTTCAATGGAGCAGCAAAACCTCCACAGACCACATACCTAATACATCGAATAATATAATATCATATTCGTAAAATGCATTTAATTCTTTTAACAACTTTACAGTTTCTCCCACCACATATCCTCCACATCTGGCTCCTGCGGGTGGACCCCCTGCTTCCACACAATCCACCCCTCCATAACCCTTGTGAATTACATCTTCGGGCCAAATATCCTCATAATGATAATCCTTGGATTGTAAAGTATCTATAATTGTAGGTATTAGAAATCCTGTAAGAGTAAAAGTACTATCGTGTTTGGGATCACACCCAGTCTGTAACACTTTTTGACCACGTCTCGCTAGAGCGACTGAGATATTACAACTATTTGTTGATTTACCGATTCCGCCTTTCCCGTAAACTGCTATTTTCATCCGCCAATCCTCCTTTATCTAAATCTAAAAGTTATCTCTTTATTTCAAGGTTCTATATAATTGAATTATTCCTTTTTAAAGTAATAAAAAAATTGAATGGTAGTAATATTGAATGGTAGAAATAATAATAGATCCTATTGTATTTAGAGTTCAATAACTCTAGGGTGGGGTGTCCAAGAGTTGAGAAAAAACCTTATTGAGATAAATGCCCCTCTTTTTAGGGTATATACCCTTCTATTATATTATTATCCCCTAGTGGCCGATGCTTATTCCTCAGATACCGTCATTTTTCTTCTCCGAGAAAAGAAGTTCATGACCCGTGGGCCTTCTACCTTCACGCGGCATTGCTCCGTCAGGCTTTCGCCCATTGCAGAAAATTCCCCACTGCTGCCTCCCGTAGGATTCTGGGTCGTGTCTCAGTCCCAGTGTGGCTGATCATCCTCTCAGACCAGCTACTGATCGTCACCTTGGTAAGCCATTGCCTCACCAACTAACTAATCAGACGCGAGCCCCTCCTTGGGCAAATTCCTCCTTTTTCTCCTCAGCCTATGGGGTATTAGCAGCCATTTCTAGCTGTTGTTCCCCTCCCAAGGGAAAGTTCTTACGCGTTACTCACTCGTCCTCCACTGGAAACACCACTTCTCGTCCGACTTTCATGTGTTAAGCATGCCGCCAGTGTTCATCCTGAGCCAGGATCAAACTCTCCATGAGATTCATAGTTGCATTACTTATAGCTCCCTTGTGGACAAGGTTGATTCAGCATCATCTTTAGGCATAACTTGTCTCCATTTTCTTTATATAAGCTCAGCCCGTAGTTTTCAGTGTAGCCATCCTTACCCTCTCGTGTCAATCCCACAGGCCTAGTACGACGAGAGAGCCATAAAAAAAAAAATGGATCATCCACATCCAATTTGTTGTCCATCTACCATAGTAGACTCACTCATTAATATATGATGAGGGGCCCCTTTAACTCAGCGGTAGAGTAACTCCATGGTAAGGAGTAAGTCATCGGTTCAAGTCCGATAAAGGGCTCATGTTTCCCACAAAGAAAGAAGGCTCGGGTGTCCATTTCTCATCGTATGATCCACATCTTTTAAAGATGAAAACCCTTTTTCGAGGGACGAAAACTATCTGTCATGATAGGTTTCAGGAAAAAAATTTGTTATGACGGAGTCTCACAACTAATATAGGGGGAGGACCACTATATTTTTATCAATAATGGCCTTCTTCATCCTGCTACTATGGGATCAGTATATATTCTACTCCATCTTTGTCAATTTTGAACATATCAGAGGTATTATGGATACCTGGTAATTTCAAATTACTAGTCTTCAAAAGAAGTGGAAAAAACGGAGGAGAAGTAAGTGAACCTGACCCATCGGGTTATGAATATATAAGCTATTCTGGTATTGAAATTTGATGGAGATTTGGAAAGTGAACCTTTCCTATCCGAAATGGATCGATCTTATTGAGTTGATCGAACTCCCTATTTGGTTGTTGATTGAATGTTTCGTCGGATCGATTTTTATAATCTCTTCTCCCTTCCCTAGACAGAAAGAGATATAGATCCTGAAGTAAGTCCATTCCGAGCCGAATTACGAACAACCTATTTTCTCTGTTTAGACGAAATTGATACACAAATAAAATACGTGATTCTTTTACGATGTACTAAATATTCTTATATGAATATTTAGTACATTTTACTTTGGTGATTACACCGGTGAGAAACGGATCGAAATGAAGATGTGAAAAGAGAAAACAAAGGGGAAAAAGAAGGTTTTCCCCCTTTTGGACCACAATGGTTAAATATATAACTTCTTGCTATATAAGGAGAATAACTTTGGGGTAATTTCATTTATTTCTATGAGTTATGAAAAAATCGACTCGTTCCTATCCATAGACTCATTCGTATCGGACCACAATGTAGTAGTAAGAATATACATAGAGATGTATGAGAGATAATAGAAATACTCCTTTTCATTTTGTTGCATTGCAGAAGGTTCAAGACGAGAATGAATAAAAAATATTGAATGGAATAGATATTGTGAATAGAATATGGTCAATGGAAGGCAGAAAGTGCACTTCCCTCCCCTGAAATTGTTCCATCAATGTTATTAAATAGGTGATTCGAGGATCAGATAGGAACTCTGAAAACTCGGGATCGAGCGATCATGCATTTACCTATATTGAATCGGTTTGGTCCAGTTTCAAATATTTGTTCCAATAACGAATCTTCGGAACCCAATTTGTTTTTCAAAGGATGATGGATGAAAAATTGTCCCCAATTCATCGTATACCTTTTGATCATATAGGGTGCTCAGAAATGGTTGAAATAGTGAAATAGGAGGATCTCTATGACTATAACCCTTGGAAAGTCTTCTAAAGAAGAACAAACTTTATTTGATACTGTGGATGACTGGCTATGCAGAGACCGTTTCTTTTTTTTGGGTTGGTCCGGTCTATTGCTCTTTCCTTGTGCCTATTTTGCCTTAGGTGGATGGTTCACGAGTACAACCTTTGTGACTTCATGGTATACTCACGGATTGGCCATTTCCTATCTGGAAGGTTGTAATTTCCTAACTGCCGCAGTTTCTACTCCTGCTAATAGTTTAGCACATTCTTTGCTGCTATTATGGGGTCCTGAAGCACAAGGAGATTTTACTCGTTGGTGTCAATTAGGTGGTCTATGGACCTTCGTTGCTCTTCATGGTGCTTTCGGTCTAATAGGTTTCATGTTACGTCAATTTGAACTTGCTCGATCTGTACAATTGTGACCTTATAATGCAATTGCATTCTCTGCTCCAATTGTTGTCTTTGTTTCTGTATTTTTGATCTATCCATTGGGCCAGTCCGGTTGGTTTTTTGCACCTAGTTTTGGTGTAGCAGCTATTTTCCGTTTTATCCTCTTCTTTCAAGGTTTTCATAATTGGACCTTGAATCCATTTCATATGATGGGAGTTGCCGGAGTATTGGGTGCTTCTCTTCTATGTGCTATTCATGGTGCTACCGTGGAAAATACTTTATTTGAAGATGGTGATGGTGCAAATACGTTTCGTGCCTTTAATCCGACTCAAGCCGAAGAGACTTATTCCATGGTCACTGCTAACCGCTTCTGGTCCCAGATTTTTGGATTTGCTTTTTCCAATAAACGTTGGTTACATTTTTTCATGTTATTTGTGCCAGTGACCGGTTCATGGATGAGTGCCATTGGAGTAGTTGGTCTAGCTCTAAACTTACGTGCCTATGATTTTGTTTCCCAGGAGATCCGTGCAGCAGAAGATCCTGAATCTGAGACTTTCTACACAAAAAATATTCTTTTGAACAAAGGTATTCGTGCTTGGATGGCGGCTCAAGATCAGCCTCATGAAAACCTTATATTCCCTGAGGAGGTCTTACCCCGTGGAAGCGCTCTTTAATGGAACTATAGCTTTAGCTGGTCGTGATCAATAAACCATTGGTTTCGCTTGGTGGGCCGGTAATGCCCGACTTATAAATTTGTCTGGTAAATTGCTTGGGGCTCACGTGGCTCATGCCGGATTAATTGTATTCTGGGTCGGAGCAATGAACCTATTCGAAGTGGCTCATTTCGTACCGGAAAAACCTATGTATGAACAAGGATTGATTCTGCTTCCCCATCTAGCTACTCTAGGATGGGGAGTCAGTCCTGGTGGGGAAATCGTGGACACTTTTCCATATTTTGTATCTGGTGTACTTCACTTAATTTCTTCTGCGGTTTTAGGTTTTGGTGGTATTTATCATGCACTCATAGGACCCGAAACTTTAGAAGAATATTTTCCATTCTTTGGCTATGTATGGAAATATAGAAACAAAATGACCACAATTTTGGGTATTCACCTAATCTTGCTAGGTGTTGGTGCTTTTCTTCCAGTGCTCAAAGCTTTGTATTTTGGAGGTGTATATGATACTTGGGCTCCCGGCGGTGGAGATTTATTTGGTCCCATCACTTATTTTATCTTATAATCATTCCTTGTAATATGGATAAACATTTATTAAGTAAGGTACTTGTTTTATGATAATTCCTAACCTACCCTCTATCCTACCCTCTATTTTGGTGCCTTTAGTCGGCTTATTACTTTCGGAAATTACAATGGTTCTTTCTCATCTGTATATTCAGAATGATGAGATTTTATGAATCTGATCAAATCAGATTTAATAAATGGTTTGGATCTTTTGCAGAACATATAGGATATCTATATCTATTTTAGATGATATAAATAGAACTCTTATAGACACAAAATAGGTCTAAATATCCACATTACTTATTTATACTCATTCATATCTGAATGAGTCCAAATAAATAGGTATGGGTCAATATGTTAATGTGGTCGGTTTTATTTTGATAAGAATCCCATATTCATAACTCTGAGCATTTAGTAATCTCATATGTGTCCATTCTCGATCACTAGTTTCCTCTATGAAACAATCCTCGCAGGAAGAGAAAAAATTATTCATAAGAGTCGTTCCGAATCTCAAATTCAAAAGATTGGTTAGATTCGTTCTCAATTTCCATTTGATGGGTTCCCATAATGGATGAGAAAGTTCCCACAATATATTCCATTTAAGCATAATATTATGCTTAATATCTTGCAAAATAGAAACAAATGGATTACGGCCATGTAGTAATATCTCTAGAAGAGTATATAAAAGCATATTTTCAAGATATTTACACCATGCAGAGATAAAAAACCATGGCATATATGTTTTGAACAAATCCCATTTTGACAAAATACTATCTATTTGAGAGATCCTATACATCTCCTGTTTTTTAGCAGGTTCATTAAAATGCGGTGATGGTTTAATCTTCTGTTCCTCTTTAAATGAATTAGAAAGGGTACTCCTCCCATCTATGCCCTCGTTTCCAATTATGTTTTTGAAACTTTTGGTTACAAACCAATCTTGAATACGATGAAACCTTTCCTGGTTCTTATTGGAAAATATTTCGGATAGTAAATCATCTTGATAAGATCGAGTTTGAATAAGACCCACGTTTGAACTGAAACCCCTTTTAAGGCATTTATCCAAGTTGTTTTCTTCTGAATCGGATCTATTGAAAAAAGGTTGGCAAAAAGTTTTTTCTAAATTGTCTATTTGTTCTTTTGTTAAAGGCGTTGTAGAAATCTCTTCGATCGAGGAAATATATCTCTTGTCACGAACGAATGGATTCAATTGAGTTAGTAAATTGAAGGATCTGTACAAATCATAGATTAATACAAACGGTTGTTCACCACTTCATTTTCGTTGTAAATATTTAGGTAAGAATATGTTAGATACTTGTGACTTGATCAAAGAAATAGTCTCTTTTCCGAGTGAACGGGTCCTATTTCACCAATGAGCAAGGAAGATATATTGTTGTGGATGAGCAAAAGATTGAATAATTGTCCATATGTAAGGTTATTCCTTTTTATATAAATCCTTTTCATATCAGAAGGTAATCTCTTCCTATAATTTGGCCGAGGATGATGCAAATAATCAAAAAATTGGAGTGTATTTGCTCCGTGAAAAGAAGCTCTCAATGAGCTCTGATCAGATAGTTTCACGGGATTCAACCAATTTTCTCGATCATTGGATATCGTCGAAAAATCAGTGTTATCAAACGATTCCATGTGATTCTTTTCATTATAAAAGAAGTCAATAATTGATGTATTAATCGGTATATCATTCGGAACAAATGGTGCAATTGTTCCTTCATCAATCAATAATTTCGATCTTTGTGAAAGATTATGGTCATCCAAAAGAAAAATAAAGGGTTTTAATTTTTTTTAATGAACGATTAGAGTACCCATTAGATCCAACAAGTCATTTATATCTAAGTTATTTTTCTTTAATAGTTGAGGATCAATACTTTTGAGCTTATTCAAGTGAGAATCCAAAATAGAAATGACAATATCGAACTTAGAATTTAAGTTCAATATGATATCGAAGTTCGAGTTTAATATCTTTACAGTATGTTGAAAAAACTGAAAATAATCTTTCCAACCAATTTTGTTTCAATTAGTATTAGTACATGATTCAATTAGATCGAACACTCTTTGAAAATAGTTTTTTTTATAAAAAAAATGTTTCAAATATTTCATAAAGTATTCAGTCTGATGGGACCATCTGTACACATTCAAATTCTGATTTATATTTTTATCCGTTCGAATAATAGAATGGTTCAACCATTCTCTCTGAATTTTTTTCCAACTTGATGAATGCCGGTCAATTGTATCTTTCGTTACATTATTCAAATTTTCATTTTCTATCCAATTTGTTCAAATTTGATTCTTTAAATTGTGACTGAACCTATTTATAAAATAGAATCTATTGAATAAATTTTCCGAATACCTGGCAATTTTATACCGAATTGATTCATACCAACTCAAATCTTCAGTTATATAATTGTTAAAGGGAGTTCTTATCTCTGAGTGATTTAGAGATTCATACCAACTCAAAGCTTCAGTTCTATAATTGTTAAAGGGATTTCCTATCTCTAAGCGATTTTTGGAATTGATTTGGCTCAATTGTTTGTCGATTATTTGATCTAAATAATCATCCGCTTTATCAATAATATTGAGTAGGACCCATAAAGACTGATTCTTCAATTTTTCTCTGTGGTTGAAGATCCGATCCGATCTCAACGATCCATTCTTGTTGAGTTCATATAATGGATTCATGTAATAATAAATATTACAAGAAATTTGATCATGAACCTGACTAGGCTTAGTTATTGATAGAGTGAATTGATCTGCCATTTCCAGAACAATTTTTTTTGTTTTCGATCGAAAATTGTTGTGCAATATGTTAAGAATATTCCATCCGGGATCTGATGGAATAGCACAATTTGAGGAAGGATTTTCAATTTCAAAATATGTTTTTATCTTCCATAGATCAACTATCCTATTCATTAATGAATAGGATTTTGAATCCCTTAAATATTGGGAAAAAAAATATTGTTGGTCTCTCTGTTCCATCATCTGGCTTATATTCTTTATGTAGCATTCAGAATGAATGACTTTATCAAATTACGCTAATACTTTTGTATTTTATGGATAACGTAGGAGGCATATTAAACATCTTTTTCTCTTCTCTCTCTTTTTACTTTTTTCCTCTCCCCATCTTTTTTTCTTTTGGGAATTACTACCACTGTCCAGCTCTGAATCCGCCTCTGACCATCAGATCAAATGTGAGTAACCTGTCTTTTTCGAGGGTGCCCCTATCCCATTTTTTTCATGCTTCGGACAAACAATCTGGTCCTCTCCATATTATCATATCTTCGGAACCAATGATCCGATATGAACATTTTTTGGATCCAATCACCTGCTGTCATTTATCCTCAGTTTCCCTTTGGGGTTCGTCCCGTAAAAGTGTCCTAGTTGGATCAGTGATAGATTTATGGGTTTCGCTATAAACCCAATCGGTTGCTTCCGATCACGTAAATTAATAATTCAAACCGCACTCAGAGGTATGACATTTCCTATTGATATAGGAGCTTTTGGACCAGAAATAATAGTATCTCCAATCATGACCCCTCTGGGATGCAGAATATACATCTTATCGCCATTCTTGTAATGCACCTTGAAAATGTATGCACTTCTATTAGGGTCGTATTCTATGGTTACAATTTCTCCTGATATGTGTTCCTTATCCCGTCGAAAATCAATTTGACGATACAGACGCTTGTGACCCCCTCCCCTGTGTCTTGCGGTAATAATTCCTCTTCCATTACGACCTTTCCCACAATGATGTTGTCCAGAGGTCAATTTCTTCTGCGGGCCCAACTGCACTCTTCCATCGAAACCTGATACAGATCTATTGTGTGTATCCGGAGTTAAAATTCTATATGAACGGATGGCCATTTAGTTTCTTCCTTCTCCGATATTTTGAAGTCGATATCAAAAAAGATTTTTGGCCTTCCTGATGCTCCCTAACATATTCTATAAAACCTTCTCGTAAAAGGATCCTTCCAATGTTCTTGGTAATATTAGTAGCTGTTACTCGAACCGTTCCTTTTTCTACCATGTCAGCGTTTCTTATAGAAGTAATTAGATTGGCAATAGTATCGTTACCCATGACGAACGAATTCTTAGGAATTCCTGGTCTCGATATAAAAGGCATGTTCGATCTTCTTTGAGGAATATGCCTGAGGTGCAATGAATTGATCCATGTCATGTATCATTTGATTAACATTAAGTCAAAGATTCCTACAAGATCTATCAGTACTTATAAGACTTTGGGAGCTAATGAAACTATTTTAGTGAAATTCAATTGTCTCAATTCCTGAGCAACCGAACCAAAAACTCGAGTTCCTTTCGGATTTCCTTCCTGATCAATGACAACCGCTGCATTACGCCCGAACCTAGGAACGCAATATTCTCTTATTTCTGTTGGGATTTAGTTGCCCAAACAGAGATATAATAACTGCTGGCAGGAACAGAAACATTCTCCTTTCGATACTCATCAAAATTGTATTGTTGTGTCAGAAGAAAGCTAGCTATACTAGTCCAGTTATAGACTTCAAAGATACCCTTGGTATAACATTGACAATCAAACAAGGATTGGAGAAGATATTAGTAGTTTTCTATTTCTTGATCTCTATCTTTCATGGGATCAATTCCCCCTTTACTGACTTTACAATAATATTTGGAGCTGAGCATGTCTGGGAATACGGGAGAACGCTCCTTTGCTGACATTATTACTAGTATTAGATATTGGGTCATCCATAGCATTACCATACCTTCTCTATTCATTGCAGGTTGGTTATTTGTCAGCACGGGTTTGGCTTATGATATGTTCGGGAGCCCCCGGCCAAATGAGTATTTCACAGAAAGTCAACAAGAGGTTCCATTAGTAACTGGCCGTTTCGATCCGTTAGAGCAACTCGATGAATTTACTAGATCTTTTTAGGAGGCACTAATGACTTTAGATATAACTTTTCCAATTTTTACAGTTAGATGGTTGGTCATTCACGAGCTAGCTGTCCCTACAGTTTTTTTCTTGGGATCAATATCGGCAATGCAGTTCATCAAACGATAAACACTATACTAAAGGAAGAGGAAGTATGTAGATATGAAACCACCGAACCCGACAAACCCGAACGACCAAAATGTTGAATTGAATCGTACCAATCTCTACTGGGGGTTTCTACTAATTTTTGTACTTTTTGTTCCATTCTCCAATTATTTTTTCAATTAGGAAAAATGAGAATATTATCACTCCATTCGAAGAGATCCAATACCATAATTATCTATGCAGAGATCCAATACGCATAATTATCTATGCAGAGATCCAATACGCATAATTATCTATGCTATGATTGTTTATGTCTCGAGTATGCCCACTTAATAAAATGTGAAAGGGAGTAAGATAAATGGCCAATACCACTGGAAGGATCCCCCTTTGGTTGATAGGTACTGTAACTGGTATTATCATGATTGGTCTACTGGGTATCTTTTTCTATGGTTCATATTCCGGATTAGGGTCATCCCTATAGTAGGGGAAATGCACTTACTATGGGAAATAGTAGACATGCGAATAATATCTCCCAACATGCCAAAACTAGCAGTCACTCCACCAGTTGTTGAAGATGTCAGAATCGATATATATAACAATGTTTTATCCTTCTGATGAATATATAATGCAGAAGCTATTTTAGCCATTTGCATTAAACTAAAACTTCCTTCTTGCATGCGTGCTCCTCCGGAAGCACACACCATAATGACTGGAAGAGATTCTGCAGTAGCGCGCTCGATCAGACGGGTTATTTTCTCACCTACTACATAGCCCATACTACCTCCCATGAACTTAAAATCCATAACTCTGAGTGCGATAGGAATACCATTTAATTGACCTATGCATGTTTGAATAGCATCAGTTAAACCTGTCTCTATTTGATAAAAAGTGATATGATCCTTATAAGATTCATCCTCAGAATCAAGATGATCAGAATGAGAAGGTTCATTCTCAGAATGAAATTGAAGAACATTTAGAGTGTACATGTCTTCATCCATAGGATGCCAAGTGTCACGATCAATTAGAAGTTCTATTCTATCTGAACTATTCATTTGCAGATATGATATAGGGGGATACCTATAGGGATATAAGGGGAAATAGGTTACGTTCCTTGGAATGTTTTTCATCTTATAGCTCTCTTCACTCCAGAGAGCTCGTGTCATTTACATGAGCTCTTTTTCATGGTAGTAAAGAAGAAATGACCAAAATGGAGCTAGATCTTCAATTGGAAGATATCCAAATTGTCATAAGGAACAAAAGGGTTTCCACCCATTTCATTAAATATTGATCATCATATCTTAGTAGTGAGTCGAGTGGTTGGCATGAGCTTTCCAATTATATTTAATCAATATTATATTATATATTCTATTCATTGGGATGAAAAAAAAAGGGAGAGAGAGGGGGTAACAAAGAAATGAAAAAAAGAAGATCCTGGATAATCAAATTGGAAGAGATACAAAGTTATCAATTTCTATGAAATCCATGGACCAAATCCAATTTGATGAGATTTTTAATTCAAATCCTTTCACACCGGGAGCGCCTTATAAAGCTCTTTGACCCTAGAATTCTCAGTACGTTGCTTTTACGCAATCTACGTAAAAGCAATCCATATTTTTTGGTCAAAGGTATAGTAGTACTTACATTATCGATCCTCATATATCACTTCAATCATAAAAGTAGTATGATTGAGAAAAAAAATTTCTATTCGATGAAACTCTTTCCTATACATAACCCACAAGATCTTCAATGGAACAATGTTTTCAAAAGGTTCATGAAACAAACTATGGATAATCCCAAGCAATCTTTTCCTAGAATATATAGATCCATATTAGTAGGGATAAGTTTCCATAGGGGATAGGGATATATAGGGATATATCCCTCTGGGGTATAATTACCAGGATAAAATATCCCCCTATAATAGAAACCCTATATATGGGATATATCCCTAGGCAATACTCCAGTTATATATTAGGGGGTATATATAACTACCCTATAAGGGATAGGGGGAATATCCCTATCCCCTATATCCCTTTATCTATAGGTATAGGGGGAGATTATAGTTAAGGGGGGTATTTATGACCCCCTATATCCATAGTATCAATATCCTCAGCCTGGAATACAATCATGAAATTGAAAGTACCAGAGATTCCTAGAGGCATACCATCAGAGAAGCTCCCTTGACCAATAGGGTAGATCAAGAAAACGGCAGTAGAAACTGCAACAGGAGCCGATTATGCAACAGCAATCTAAGGACGCATACCTAGACGGAAGTTAAGCTCCCACTCACGACCCATATAGCAAGCTACACCAAGTAGGAAGTGTAGAAATATTAGCTCGTAAGGACCCCCTTTGTATAGCCATTCATCGACGGAAGCTTCTTCCCAGATTGGATAGAAGTGCAATCCGATAGCTGCAGAGGTAGGAATAATAGCACTAGAGATAATATTGTTTCCATAAAGAAGAGAACCGGAAATAGGTTCACGAATACCATCAATATCTACCGGAGGAGCTGCGATGAAAGCAATAATGAATACAGAGGTTGCGGTCAATAGGGTAGGGATCATCAAGACACCGAACCATCCAATGTAAAGACGGTTTTCAATGCTAGTGATCCAGTCGCAAAAGAGACTCCAAAAATTTGCGCTTTCGCGTCTTTCTATAATTGCGGTCATGGTAAAAAATTCGTTTATAAAATCATCAGAGGCTCCCAAGCATAAGGCTTGTTATTTTACAGTATAATATGATCCATGTATCAATGTCAACCAATATCTGGGATGGAATTTCAATATCTATCCCAATGGGATAGATATTGATCTATACTATATGGATAGAATATATAGTCTATCTCAAATACCTCTATATTCTATCCATATATTCCACACTCTATAGATATATCTGTGATTAGATACTCCATAAAATTATTTATTACTGGTTCCAGGAATGGTAGATCAATTGGAATGAGAACAGATATGAAAAAAACTTGATTAGATCCAGAACCAGAATAAGTGGACAGAGGTACCTATCAGAAATTTGATCCGGGTTGCCTGGGACTCAAACCTGGAGCTTGTCGAATGGAGTGGGTGATCTGCTCCTTCAGTATCAGTAAGAGCAAGAAATCTCTCCCCAAACCTTGATTGCAATTCTCATTGCACACGGCTTTCCCCATGTAATGTATCTATTTCCTAATCATTTTAGTTCTCGGATAGAAAAAGAAAAATGATTCTGAATCGAGGCAATTACTCAAAGAGAATTTCATTGGTCAAATAAGTTTTCTATTTTAAGATCCTATATCTTTTGCCAGGAATTAGCTAGGGGATTTATCTGGGGAATATCTGAATGCAAAATTCGTTGTCTCTGCGAACGGGCCGCCTCTTTTGATGAAAAAGGTAGAGAATCAAATTCTCGTTTTTTTGAAAACGATTTTTGAAAGAGTTCTAGACCTAATTCCTTCCGAACTACATGTATCGTACTTTTATGTTTACAGGCTAAGTTTTAGCACATGATAATGAAAGTATATACTTTATACGATATAAACCATCTCGACCAAAGGATCCACTGTAGTAATGAAAAATATTTCTCCAAATTTGATCAAATCAATTGAGGATATCATCATCTGTTAGATTGGTCCAAGACAATTTACTAATTGGCCGTCCTGATACGTCACAAAATTTTTCTCTAGCCAATAATCCAAGTATTGGTACAATCGGAAATATTGGATCAAATTCATTGGTAATAAGATCGGCGATGAATAACTCATCTAGCATTTTGGTTCTGAAAAAAAGAGGGTTCATCCGAACCCTCAGAAAATAACCTGGAGAAGAAGAACAATTCTTGGATAATTGATGAGAACAGACCCTATACGGTTCGGACCAAAGATGGAAATAACATTGCCGAAAAAGTAGAAGATAATATCTACATTTTTTCACTAGGAGATGAGTACCTTTTATAGCTATAATAGATCTTTCACCATATCTAACATAGTGAATTTTAGGATCCTTCAACAACCAGATACTTTTCAGTGAATTTCGACAAGAAAATATGATAATAAGTTTTATCTTTCGATGAAAATGAGTTCGCTGAGGGAAAGGTCTATGAGACAACGATCGTGAATGAGAGGATCGTTTAAGAAGGGAAAAGAAAATGGATTCGCATTCATAGACATAATAATTCCACAGGAACAGGAAGAATCTTGTATTTACTCTTGGGACGACAATAATTGATCTTTGTAAATTCTCTGGACTATTTCGATATTCATAGAGAACAGAGCGTAATGGGTGCAAGGAGGGATAATCTTGGATCAAGCGACGAAAGGTTCGAACCAAAATTTCTGGATGAATAGAATAGGGTATTCGTGCATCTGATATATAATTTGAATGCGGGAACTTATCCTCCAAGAAGGGAAATATTGAATGGATCGAACGGAGACTCTTCCATTCATTCATCCCTTCCACATAATATTTTGACCGTATAGAGAACGGAACTTCCAGGACCAATGTAAGTCCTTCTAGTAACGATTCAGAATAGGAACTCTTCTTGCAATAAGCTAATGGATTTGGAGCGCAATTCACGAATAAAACAATTGAATGATTTTGTTGACGTATTTGACCAATCAAACGTTTTACAGTTAGGAAACTAAATTTATCATTGGAACTTAAATGTTCCATCGGTTCGGAAGAACTTGATCCATCCAAATAATTATCATGAGAAATTGCGTAAAGATCTTCCTGAAAAAAGAGTGGATATAAAAATCATTGTTGCCAAGAGTTATCTTCCTTTCCGTATCTATGGAATTCATCCATTTCCAAACCTCAGCTATGGCCCTCATTCATGAGAATAACCTCTTCATTTTTGAGAAAATACATGGTGCGATCTAGTCGGAACAAGATAGGAAAAAAGAGATATATCCAAATATAAAGATTCTATCTTCTATAGATTTACTACCCAAGGATCTCATTCATCATGAGGAAGAACAAAAAATTTTTATCCTGGCAACCAATCGCTCTCCTGACTCATGGAATAAATAAACCTGGTCAGTACACTATTTATCTTACACATCTGTGCTCGAGTACTTAGGACTCATTGTGAGTGTATAAATCCCTGATCTACTCAGGGAAAACCTCCCGATATCAGGTACTAAACTGCTCTTAACTTCTGATCAGTAAAGGGAATTCCTCGCTCGCTTAATTGGAACAAGGAACAGAAGCTCGTTTCTCTGGGTCTACTTATGATTCAAGTCATATAGCTTTCTCCATTAACTCATTCGACTTAACCGTGAATTGATGAAATCCTATTCACAATTATCACATTTGATCTGAAAGGATGAGCATATTATACATCCATCCAGGTATTTAATAGACATTTTCCACCCATTTTATTCCTTGAATCAGATCCGGTCCTGATCGAATACAATCAGGTATTCGAGAAATAATATCAGGTATCCTAAAGATCATATGTTGGAACGACATGCTTTTTTTCCGTTCATTAGGATCAGTCGTAGTCTTCCAAAATTTACCGATGGTATCGACGAGTTTTCTACTTCATTCAAATGTGTAAAAGATCTTAGTCGCACTTAAAAGCCGAGTACTCTACCATTGAGTTAGAAACCCATATTTCGAATAGATATTGAGTATATATACAATCGAAGTGGAATGCGAGGTTACTCAATATGAATCGGTAAATAGAATCCTACCAATCTAATTGATGAACGGGAGGGATCAAAAACCAATGTGAATGACCAAATAATTCACTCTTCAGTTCATATATGGATATGTATAGTTTCGATCCACCATTCCAGAATAAAGTAATCTAGGTTATGAATAAATGATCCATCGACAGAATTATCATGATTGGATAGAATCACTGATAAATGATGAACCTAAGATATCTATTTCTATTGTGAATGGACGAATTATATCGACACAATACACTATTGTCAATCCAGAATAAGAGATAAATGAATTGTTGGATTGTCGCTGTATTGGGACGAGATGTTAGACACATCGATAGAAAATCATAGGCTTTAACAATAGAACGATTCAAATATTCGTCATCTTTGTATGGAATCACGTGGAAAAAAGATTGACTTGGAGAGTATATAAGAAAATAAGAATAATTTTGAGCCAAGGGCACTTGATCCGAATATGAAATGATGTCATAATCCATATTCACGAAACCAATTATGTAAATTACCACATCATTTCAGACGATGTTTTGAAGATCCCTCCCTGATCTCGAATCATGATCGAGACGTGATTATGAATAGTCATTAACTCAATTGATATGATAGGAATAGGTATTGAATTGGATCCACTCTTTTTGTATAGAATACACTCAATGTAATAAATTAATTGATATTGATTAGGTACTTAACTTAATGCTTCTTTAGCTGCATGCATTACCTCGACAGTAACGTTCAAAAGGCCCTTTTGTCGTCAAATTTTTTTTGTATTTATCTTTACTTCGTCTCTTACAAAACGGGGGATTTTACCCAATTCTTGCCGACTTTCAGGATCCCAAATTGGACTAATATCCGTGGATAATGATTTAGTCATTATTTCCTTCGTATCATGACCACAAAAAATCTCTAGAAGATGATCCTCCATACCCAGAGCGAATGAGTTATAAACTAGATCAGCTATTTGATTAGTACCTTCATAACCCAGGAAGGGTCGATATCCCAAGGAAAATTTTTGGATATGAGCTGGTGCGGAAATAACTCCACAAGGAATCTCAAGACGTTTACCAATATGACATTTCATTTGAGTACCAAATATTGCAGAGGGTTCCACGCGAGCGATAATATCTCCTACTTCAACATGATCATCTGTGATGATCATCTCACACGAATTCCCATCATGTTTACAATAAGTACCTGTACAACTCACACGAATTCCCATCTCTCTAGCAAGTATCTTAGTGATTGAAGCAGCATGAGTTGCAT
The DNA here is from genome assembly GCA_034641835.2 of Pinus albicaulis. Lineage (NCBI taxonomy): Eukaryota > Viridiplantae > Streptophyta > Pinopsida > Pinales > Pinaceae > Pinus > Pinus albicaulis. Next base: position 758,089,391 of record CM076580.1, read on the forward strand.
CACCAAAAATGACTATTTCTTTCCCCGTAAAGTTCTGACAATCGATAGATCTTGAGAACCAAGCATCTTGGGAAACGAATTGAGTTTGTCCATCGATATAGGATTTGTAATCAACCCTTTTGCTCGATAAAATAGGAGCCGCCAAGATATCAAGAGATTTCTTTGTCTGTCGGATGCAAGAAATAGGGTAGAGATACCCTGAGAAATAATATTATAGGGTAAGGATTACTCCCATATCCCTACCCTATAAGGGATATACTAATCCTTGAAGGGATAATTTTACCCAATAAAATTAAGGGATAATAACCCTATATAAGAATAGGGATAATAATATAAGGGTAACTAATGGATAATATAGGGATAGAGATAGGGATATCCAATAGGAATAAACGATAGGGATAAGGGTATTAATATAATGATAAGATATATCCCATATATCCTAAGGGATATCCCTATCGGAGGATAGTACGGGGAAGCAATATTATAATATATTGCTTCCCCTATGATATTATAGGGGATATAGGGATATATATAGGGGATATCCATAACAATACCCCATTAGATAATATATCCCCTATAGTATAATATATCCCTTATATATCCCCAGGATATATAAGTAATACCTATTATCTTAGTATGATATATATTATACTAGGTATAGGGTTATTGGGTCCCACTATAGTGATATTATCCCTAGTCTCGTCGGGTTCGGTGGTTTCATATCTACATACTTCCTCTTCCTTTAGTATAGAGTTTATCGTTGGATGAACTTCATTACCGATATTGATCCCAAGAAAAAAACTGTAGGGACAGCTAGCCCGTGAACGGCCAACCATCTAACTGTAAAAATTGGAAAAGTTCTATCTAAAGTCATTAGTGCCTCCTAAAAAGATCTATTAAATTCATCGAGTTGCTCTAACGGATCGAAACGGCCAGTTACTAATGGAACATCTTGTCGACTTTCTGTGAAATTCTCATTTGGCCGGGGGCTCCCGAACACATCATAAGCCAAACTTGTGTTGACAAATAACCAACCTGCAATGAATAAAGAAGGTATGGTAATGCTATGGATGACCCAGTATCTAATACTAGTAATAATGTCAGCAAAGGAGCGTTCTCCCGTATTCCCAGACATGCTCAGCTCCAAATATTATTGTAAAGTCATTCAAGGGGGAATTGATCCCATGAAAGATAGAGATCAGGAAATGGAAAACTACTGATATCTTCTCCAATCCTTGTTTGATTGTCAATGTTATACCAAGGGTATCTTTGAAGTCTATAACTGGACCAGTATAGCTAGCTTTCTTCTGACACAGCAATACAATTTTGATGAGTATCGAAAGGAGAATGATTATGTTCCTTCCAGCAGTTATTCTATCTCTGTTTGGGCGATTGAATCCCAACAGAAATAAGAGAATATTGCGTTCCTAGGTTCGAGCGTAAGGAACCCCCTCAATCGATGTTGTAACAATTGCATAGACCGTGAAAATTTTCAATTGGAATTAGCTTCTACATAAAGGTGGCTTTAGAACCGAAAAAGAGGATGAGTGCCGCACAACTCATCCAGAATATGATACTTTTACTTCTTCCTTTTTCATTCCGACATGAAATTATGCTCGTGTAGATGACCTCAGTAATTCAGATTGCACGGGGATCATTGTTGCTACGCAGATATATGTTGCTTTTCCCATAGTATCCGGCGCAGATGGATTTATGCCGCAGACTTATTATGTAGTACCTTGTATTAACGAGTAGGCGTTACTCATTAGCTAAAACCAAGTGGATAGTGCAATAGAACCTAGTCAATTTTAGCTATGTGAAATTACGAGTTACTCCTTGCAATAGGTGTAATTTCTGTAATATCGGGTTCTACTGGCTCTAAGAATGAATATTGAAAAAACCTAATCCGTCTAGAGGGTCGAATGATTGGATCAATAAGATCTAGAAATGAAAGGACAAACTGGATATTCATATTCTTATATCTAAACATGAAATTCACAAAACTTTGGCTATATATGTAGATAGGTTTCTTCTGGTCCAGTCTCTGATAGCTACTGGTAAAAAGATAATGCCAAGTGATCCAATCGTACTGATTGAGAATTCATTAACCCTGTAAGAAGATTACATTCGACAATTTGTGAAGGGATTCGCGGGTGCTATTCATTAGTTGCTCGATGAATGTGAGGATTTCTAGGATAATGAAGAGATTTCTACCATAGATCTCCTCTCATCCATGTTCATTCATACATATCCTATAGTATAGGATCCTGAATTGGTATGAATTGGGACAATTGATCTTTTGTATTCTGATCTCGAGGTTACGAAAATAAAAATTTAGGTAATTGTCTCATGAAGATATGTATAAACCATATTTCATTCAGTCCTTCCACGCCTACTATAACTATAATTAGTTATTTCGGTTTCTTATTGGCTTCTATAATTTTCACCCTAGTCCTATTCATTAGTTCGAGCAAGATACAACTTATTCAAAATGAAGGAAGGGGAAACCCTCTCAGTTCACTATTTAAATTTCAATAATTTCGTTTATTCTCTCTATATCAATTTCTGATCATTGAGATTCATAGGAAATTCTGAGTACTATTCAGTATAGTTATTATCCCTACTTATTTCGTAGAATCGAAATGATTGAGGCTTTGCCATCCGAAATTGTGCTAGGTCTAATTCCTATAACTTTGGCCGGATTATTCGTAACTGCATATTCATAATACCGACGTGGTGATCAATTGGATATTTGATCCTAGAATATCCTCCAATTTCATTGGCCTCCTACTTTTCCTGAGAGGTCAAATTCCATTGCTCGTTCCAGTTGGAATGAATTCTCGATAATTTAGAGGGTTGGATTTGATAGGAACATAATCACGCTCTGTAGGATTTGAACCTACGGCATCAGGTTTTGGAGACCTACGTTCTACCAAACTGAACTAAGAGCGCTTTCTTTCATATTTGTAGATAAAGGAAAATACCTTTTGTTTATACTCTTAAAGTCAAATACTTTCGCATCTGATATGATTCAATTATTTGATGTTCCTGTCGAATTGATATCAAATGATCTTTCGTTCCTTTCTTTCCATAGAAAAGAAGGGAAAGGTAGGGATGACAGGATTTGAACCTGCGACATTTTGTACCCAAAACAAACACGCTACCAAGCTGTGCTACATCCCTTCTAATCATTAGACAATTTTATTTTATAGAATTCGAAATTTGTTTCCCAGATTTTCCCACCTTCATTTCTCTTTGTTCTCGTGAGTGAAAAGACTTTATACATGCATGTAGGGTCTATTATCTAGAAGATCACTATTCATTATGGTGATGAAACATCTTTTTCCTGTTCTATAAATAGGACCACAGCCCGGATCACATTATCCATATATTAATCAGTTCTGAGTTTTTCCTAGGATTCATAACTATTGATACGATCGAATCACTTACACATTATGATCAATAAGGAGAATTTACAATGCAAGATCTAAATACCTATCTTTCCACAGCGCATGTGTTAGCTATTTTATGTTGCAGCTTTTTAGCCGGCCTATTGATAGAAATCAATCGTTTTTTTCCAGATGCTCTGACTTTGACTTTTCCCTCTTTTGAATTTTTTTCCTCCCCTTAAAGCCAAGGGAAAAAATATTGTGCTAGATTGACTTCTCCTCCCTCTTGGATAAATTAGTGCATTCAGCCCAAAAAAGATCTAAGTTTAGGGGTGAAGGGGGTAAAATTCAAGTAGAAATATCGATCTAAATATTCTTTCCACATTTAATTTTGTAAGTACAACTGAAAACTCCTGATCAATCATTTTTTTACTTTCAAATGTTTCACCGTAGGATCTCCGGCTATCAACTTCTATTCCTTTTTCCCTTTTTCTTTTTGAGGTCGAAAAGCAAAGTAGACCCAATATTCAGAGTAAGTTTATGGCCAAGAGCGGAGATATAAGAGTAACAATTACTTTGGAGTGCACTAGTTGTACCCAAGATAGTGTTTATAAAAGATTCCCGGGGATTTCTAGATATACGACTCGGAAAAATCGACGCAATACACCTATTCGATTGGAATCAAATAAATTTTGTCCCTATTGTTACAAGCATACCATTCATGGAGAGATAAAAAAAAAGAGATTGATTAAACGTACTACTCCTACCCAGGGATAGGAATAGATCACAGATATAAAAAGAAATGGTATTTCCACAAGATCTTTAATGGAACAATATTTTCAAAGGTTCATGAAACAAACTATGGATAAACCCAAGCGATCTTTTCGTAGACATTTGAAACCAATTCGTAGACATTTGAAACCAATTCGTAGACATTTGTCACCAATTAGGTCGGGAGATCGGATCGATTATAAAAATATGAGCCTAATTAGTCGATTTATTAGTGAGCAAGGAAAAATATTATCCGGTCGAGTGAATAGATTAACTTCAAAACAACAACGTCTAATGACTAACGCTATTAAACGAGCTCGTATTCTATCTTTGTTACCTTTTCTTTATAATGAGAACTAATTGAATCCGCGGAAATAAGCCTACTCCTTAATCAAATCGGAGCTGGGATATCTGTTTGATAAAGATGCAGATCTTGAGTCTATTGTTGAAAAAGTCGACAGGATTTCATTTTTGGAAAAGAATTGGATTGAATTCTTTTCGTTCATTTCCAATCCAATATTGAAAATTTTTTCAATGTTTCGACCTTCCCGGAGGGAATTCTCCGGGATAATCTGTTCTATCCATTCCATCTTTACCTATTTATTTCATCATACGATAAGTTCTTCAAGATGGTAGAAAAACAATTACTATCTAATACAGCTATTTGTGCAAGTGTTTTACGATTTGGAAGCAACTGCCTCTTGTACAAATATTGGATGAATCTGTTATAAGAAACCCCATTGGCACGGGCTGCTGCATTGATCCGAGTAATCCTCAAACGACGAAGATCTCTCTTGCGTTTACCTCTATCTCGGTGGACGGAAACTAAGGCTCTAGCTTTCCGTTGGTTAGCAGTTCGAAAAAGTTTTGAATGGGCCCCTCGAGAGCCTGATACAAATGCAAGAATTTTTTTCCGACGTTTTCGGGCTATGTATCCACGTTTCACTCTGGTCATTGAAGTTTGAATCGCTAATCTTTTTCTTGGTTAGTCATTTTTTTGGTTCATTGAGAATAACACTGATTCTTCTTATTTAGAAAATAAAATTTCCAATGGCTTTTGCTACTGCAACCTTCCCAACCATAATTCCCTTTGGATAGGCATCTTCCTGGTAGGCAAGGGCTGGGACCTTGCACTGAGAATGAGAAAAAATCATGGGTTTCATCGTTTCTATGGTTCTTTCTCCAACGGTAAGGTCCTCTCTATACGCCGGAGCCTTTTATTTATTTCCAAAATAGGATATGAGTATGTTATCGGTAACTTGTATGGTTTACCATCTCCAGCTCTACTCTTGAATCATTAAGTAATAAATACTCTCATTACAAGATCTATTAATACAGTAACGACATGTAATTCTGGGGTTGGCCAGGTAGCTGACCCTGTTGTTCCGTTCTCGCGGCAATATGAGCATAAACTTTATGCTTCTTCAATTTGCATGATTTCCCCGCTCAATGGATTGATGACCATTCGCTACCAATGAGGAATTGCTTTTCATCCCACATCAAGATGATTGGATTTGCACCAATGGAAACCATAAATTTCATCCCCGGTAAGGTTAGATGATGGAGTTGTACTTGATTACAGCGGGAAAATTCTTATGTTATTATGTTGTAAAAAATTCCAATTCTGTTTCAGTTTATGATCCAAACGAGTCGCACATACACCCTAGCACATACTCCTCTACGCTGAGGACATCCTCGAAGAGCAGGAGATTTTTTTCTATTCTCTATTGGTTGTCTTGCATTTCTAATAAGTTGTTTAATAGTGGGAATTCTAGCTTTATTGTATGTGGAATCAACTGGCTCGGATTGATCCTAACCATACCATATCAGGTTATTATGAAATGAATAACTTTACCCCCCCCCCCCCCGCTTTTTTTTTCCTTTCCTTTTTTCTTTTGAAAAGGAACAAAGAGATCACAGTTTACAGTTCATTATAAAAATAAATTCAAAAGAGGATCTTCCGCTATAAGATCAACCTTCCGCTACGGTATCAACAATGCCATAAGCTCGGGCTTCTGTTGCTGACATAAAAACATCTCTGTCCAGATCCCATTGAATGACCTCTTCGGGGTTGTCCGTTCTTTCTATATAACATTTGGTAATGTAATTGCGAAGCATCGTTATGAAACTTTGCAGCTGGTCCGTCATAATAGGAACTAGCAGGTTGGTGGATCATAACCCTAGCGTGAGGTAATGCCATACGTTTAGTAATTTCTCCCCCGATTAGGATGAAAGATCCCATTGAAGCAGCTACCCCCATACATATTGTATGTACATTTGGTACTATTACTTGCATCATATCGAAAAGACCTACCCCTGGTATTACTGATCCGCCGGGACAGTTGATAAATGAGAAAATATCTTTATTTGCATCTTCTGCACTCAAATATACCATGAGACCCATGAGTTGATTTGCAATCTCGTGATTTATATCCTGAGCCAAAAAAAGTAATCTCTCTCGATAAAGTCGGTTGTATAAGTCGACCCAAGTTTCATCTTCATCTCCAGGGGCTCGGAAAGGCATTTTTGGAACACCAACGGGCATTTGTTTTAATGGAAAGAAGTGAAGCACTATACTCTAATATGGAAACGTAAAGTATATGAAGTTGTGTAACATATTGTTATAGCATCATTTCTCACCTTGACATGATTCATGATTGCTACATGGCTTTTTGGGCACCCATTCCTACAGACTTGGACAAATTCACTTAAAAACAGTGTAAAATCCTCCATACGCGACTATGCCCGTGTTTTTCCGCGTGTATACGCGAGTACAGCTAGACTTTTCCGCGTATGCCATTTTAATGATTAAAAATATATATAAAAATCCCTAATTTTGCGCTGGGTTGATGGTTACTCAGGTAGTTCAACCACCCCAGCCCGTGGCCAACTGTTTCCAACTGCTGAAACTACTTGGAGGGACTATAAAAAGACCTCATGTGTATGGCCTAAGGGAGAGAGAGAATTATTATTATTATACTCTGTTGGTTCCCTATCCAAGTCTGATTCCCCGTGCCTCCTGCACTTTCCCAGTTCATTTCAGGAAACCCTTGTTTCCTTGAGATACACATCCCTTTATATGTTATCTCGTATGCACCTGTTTGGAAGGAGTCTTAGCGAGGCAAGGGCTGGACGGATCCGGACAACGGTCTGCGAAGGCCTTGGAAGGATCAGGTGATCTCTCCACGATTACTTTTGTACGTACTATTTATAATACAGAAGTATCATGCTGTTCCCGAAATAAACGTGTTAGTGTATGCTTTAATGTATGAAAAATATTTGTTATACAAGCATTCATTATGATTTATTTAATGTTTTATATGAATCACACTAACATATAGAGTAGAAATATGATGTACAACTTGTCCTTTGTGCTGGTTTCTTCTTGCATTTCAGGTTAAGGAGGAAGGACGGTTGCAGGGAGTTTGAACTCCACGTGGATCTACTTCAAATGTAGGACCAACGGGTAAACCTCTCATTCTGCTCTATTTAGTTTTTATGAATGTGCATGATCGTGTGGGTCTCTGTTAAGTAGTACGCCCCTGCTCTGTGGAGGTTGAATCCCAACCAACCTCTAGGGTGTTAATTCCCCGAAACAGAACTGGCGACTCTACTGGGGATCACATTTTTGTGATTCTCCTGTTGGGTTGTTTCAGTTGTTTGGTAGGTTGCCAACAGTTTTTTCTGTCTTTTACAGTCCAGTTTGCTTTCTTGCAGTCAGTCTGAAGTCTTGATATCTTTCCCAGGCTTGTACTTTTTGTTTTTCATTATCTTTCTTTGTATATGCTTTTTTGTTTGCACACAGTCGCGTATACCCGCGAGTTTGTGTAGAAGGAACCGCGTATACGCGAGCTTCCCTCAACACAGACGCGTATACACGCTTGTTGCATAACTGCAAAGTCGCGTATACCTAGGCTGAGTTTGAAATTTTAAGATTCTGGTGTTTTTGGTCTTTTCTGGCTGTGGAGGCCTATGTCTGCAGAGTCTCTGTACTTACTGGAGTGTGACAGAAGTGGTTTCAAGTCTTGTTTCTCTTTCGTTTGTCCGAAAACTGATCTTTTTGGCAAAGTGTCCTTGTTGGTGCTGGCACTCCTGGATTGAGTTCCAAGATCGCTTTCTGAGTGTTCTTGGTTGTTCTGCTTTATCAGAATAGAGAGCTTCTGCTCACTGACTCACTCCTATCTTTGTGTTGTGCTTTGCATTGCGTTCTTTGCTTTGTTTTCGATTGGTTTTCTTGAGTTTCATAGGCTAGGGTTTTGTTGCAATTTTCGGAGAACTTTTCTTGCTTCTTTGGAATTTTGTGTTGCAACGAGTTTGCACTATTTCTCTAGGCTGTTTGATTAAGTTTTTGGTCTTCCGTTGCTCTTATTGATCTTGCTATCATTGGCTTTATAAGGTTTGGGAGCATAGTTGAAGTTTATGCTTGAAATTCGATCTTGTTTTGGCTTGGATTGTGATAGTTGTTCTTGGTTTTTTTGAAGCTCTTGTTTTATAAAACTGAAAAGTCCAAAAAACATTTGTTTTGCTTTTTGTTTTTGCATATCAAAAACTCAAAAAACATTGTTTCTTGTTTTTGTTTTTGTTGTTGCGTTTTTCATTTTCGTTTGGCCTTATCTTTTGGAGCTTTTGTGAAGTTTCTTGCTTCTAGTTTTGGCTTGATTTTGAGGAGAGAGTGTCATTTGATTTCTTCTTCTTCTTGTTGAGTATTTTGGTGTCTTATACTAAGAGTTCTTGTTTTCAAGAATTTGCTTTCTGGACAGCAAAAGATGAGTTAAAACTGAAGGAGCCTTTTTGGGAAATTTCACCTTGTTTCAAGAGACTTTTTGCATCTTAGAATTTACATGCTAGTGGTCATTTGCATTAGGTGCATTGAATCATTTAGTTAGCTTCTTAGTTTTTGTGAGTGTGAGTTTGTAATTCGAAAAGAAAAATACATTTTTAGTCTCGTAGAACTTATATAGAAATTGCTCTTCATCGAAAGACAAAGAACTGCATGTGCATGTAGTCAGGTTTTTATTAATTTCTTTTGCGTCAGAACATCATTGGTTTCAACTCCATATCCTTGTGACTTAATACAACAGCCCTTAAAATAAGCGATTTAATCTAAAATCAACTAGCAACGTTTTACTAAGTGTCAATCACCAACTAGCTAGGTTGTAGGGCCTTGGAATATGTGAGTGGAGAGTTAACTCTCCAAGGCCGCTCAAACAAACATAGAAGTTGATTAATTGAGTGAAATCCAACTCCGTGAGGTGGACTGGGAAAGCTCTCATCCGAGAGTCAAGCGCGAGGGGAAGTGAAGGTTAAGAAGAGGGATACCCCCCCTCCGATTAGCTGAATCTAACCTCAAGACCGTTCCGCCCAGCTTCCGATACGGATTGGTGTCCATAGTTGCTGTTCCTAGGTTCCACACAGGTGACTGCGGGGGGGAATACCCGTGGTACCTGAGGCAGACGTCGCATCACTTTCAGCAGTACTTCTGGGGTGTGCCCTTGCGAAGCTTGGGTGCTTGAGCCGGCAAAGGCTATCGTTAGGAGGTCGGCGTAACTGTTTCTGATACCTTCGCTAGTTGTTCTGGGCCTAATCATCCCAGACTGCTTTCGGAAGGCCCTATACTTCGCTTTCCTGTATTTTGGTGTCCGGTCCTCATCACCCGGAGCGGAAATACTTGGAGGCTGTTTGCTTGTTGTTTCTCAGGGTTTTTGATTTTAGTGAGTGCTCTTTGCTCCTAGCTTGCCTAGCTTTTCACTTTTCTTGAGTCTAATATAATAAATTTGTAAAAGTGGTTGATCAAGCGCCTCGACGTTCGAGGAGAGTCCGGGGGTTATCTCCCGAGAGTGCAGAGCCTTCTTCGAGAAGGCGTAGGAGCGATTTAGCTGGTGGTTTTCACCCTGTAGAGTCTGACGCTGTGGAGAGAGATCCTCCACTAAGGTCTGAAGGTTTCATTGCTGATTCCGGTGTCGGTTCCGAGAGGAGCGTTCCGCTCACCTCGAGAGTATTGTTTCCTCAGGAGGAAGATTTTCGGATAGAAGATATACCTGAGCCTGCAGCTACAGGTCCATCTCCTCTTCCTCTTGATCATCCGTTTGTTATTCAGTACGTCGGACCGGAGTCTGAGAGACCGCCGGATCTTCCATATCTTGCTTATCTTTCGATGGCCACGACTGAGAACGCGGCTTCTACCGTGAGTGCTGCGGGCATTCAGACCCCTGCTTCTGTCGAGGCAGGGGGCACTCTTGCTCTATCTTCGAGTGCTTCTAGCACTGCTATGTTTGGCTCTGGGTTCACCCAAGCATATGCTTCTCAATCTGGTCCCTTCGTTTCAGGGATGTCCATTGTTGGAAATCCCTCTTTTTCCTTTACCGCCGGTGCAGCTGGATCTACGCCCATGTCCAACATGGCTAGTGGATCAGCTTCTTTTCAGGGTTTCCCCTTTGGGACTGGGCATATTCCTAGTCCCAATCCTTCTTAAGGGTCGTTTCCTTTTACGTCCCAGACCCAAAGTTTCAATCCTTGGGCTCAGGGGCCAAGTTCGACTGCTTTTATGGGGTGGAATCCTATGTTTGCAATGTCGGGGGCAGGGAATCAGTTCATCGCGAGTCATCCAGGGAATGCTTCTTTCCCATCATTGAGTGCTTATCAGTCTTTTGCTCCTCTGTCTAATGCGTGGAACCCCTATCAGGGGCTTTCCTCTTCAGTCAATACTTCAGCGGGGGGAACTAGCCTGGGTTATGGTAACTCGGCGTGGGGAGGAGGTTCTTCTCCGTTTTCTACGGGTCCTTTCTGGCAGCCTGGTGCCTCATCAAATCCAGGCTATTCTTTTCAGAATGTGGGAAATACATCCCATCAAGGATGGAATTCTCAGGCTCCGCCGCGATTACCATTTCTGGCAACGTTAAACTTGCCAGACTTGGCGAAGTTAACTAATGACCCGATTCAGTATAGTCCGGGTTGGCCTCCGGTTCCAACCAAACTTCCTTCAGACATTCCTAAGTTTGAAGGTAAGAATGGTGAAGATCCGGCAGACCATGTCACCACTTTCCACTTATGGTGTTCATCCAACTCTCTAATCGACGATTCGATTAGACTGAGATTATTTCAGCGCACCTTAACTGGAAACGCCGCGAAGTGGTATATAGAGCTTACTGGGGGCAGTTTCGCCACATTTGGAGAACTGGCTGTCACTTTTCTTAACCATTTCCGGTTGCCTGTCAGATATGAGGCTGGGACCGAACTCCTGGCTAATTTTAAGCAGGATGAGGCAACTCACATTTCTGATCATATTCAGGAATGGAGGAGAAGGAAGAGGCTTATCAAAGCCCATATTCCAGGTGATTTCCTTCTCGAGTGGTTTTTGAAATCGCTTCAGTCAGATATTTCAAAGGATGTATCCATGTCAGGGGTATATTCCGAGGAGCAGGCCATCTTTAGGGCCCAGCAGTTAGATTTGATCTATTCTCAGTCTGGCATGCTTTACAAGTATTTTCCCAATGCTCCTCGCTCCAAATTGGATCTATCGAAACCCAAACCTGGTCCGCATGGTGACGGACTTGTCGGATCGGTCGGTAGTAGTGCAGCCAGCCTGCTTTCTCAATTGCAGCAGTTGTCTTTACAATCTGCTTCTTCTGGTCAGGCTGTGCCTGCTGATTCATCACCTTCCCAGTCTTTGTCCATTAATGCTGTCCAATCTTCTGAACCCAAAGGAAATCAACAGTCCGATGGGAAGAAGAAGGGACATAATAACAAGAAGAAGGGCAAGAATGGGAAGGGCAATGCAAATAAGACCAACGAGCGTGTTGGTGAAGGGCAAAAGGAGAAAAAGAAGGTTAAATTTCCATCTGAAGCTTTTATCTTGGAATTTTCTCACACACCTTTGTAGAATATTGGATGCTCGGCGGTTTGTTATCTCAGCAGGGTTCTTCTAGTTCCCAGGCTGTGCTAACAAACCCCTTTTCCCCAAGGGCAGCAATTAATTGTTGGCGCGAATCAAAATCCTGGGGCTTCCTCTGGAGGTACTCAGGAAGGGGAAATTCCATCGAATATCTTTATGATGAGTGCTCACGTGGATGTCGCTACGAGATCCCGTGATTATGGCGGAGAGGAATCTTTGAAAGCTAAGGAAGTTCCTGATGCTACTGAGCCGCTTCACATCACGAAGCCAACTGTCGAGTCTATGCCTCGGATGCCAAAAGCATCTTCTAAGCGATCAACGATTATGTGTCCAGAACATGAGGGCGCCCCGGAGACACTCGATTGTAGAGATACGGCGCGAGTCCTTGTGCTATGTCAGCTTTAGAGGTACTCCGGTCTTGTCCGGCTCAGCGCAGTGCTTTGCTCACTGCCATTGGAGCTATAGATCCGAAAAATTCTCTTCTGATTACCTTTGATATGAAGAATTTTAAGAAGAGACTTCCTCATCACATGGCCTTCCATATTAAATCATCGTACCGGAAGACTAATATCTTTCGCACGGTCGTTGATGAGGGTGCTTCTACTTGCGTGATGTCTCTCGCATGCTGGAAGACACTAGGATCTCCCAAAGCTGTTCCATCTAGTACTATTCTTACTGCATTCGATGGCCATTCTCATAGGCCCCATGGTATTGTCCCGGCTTTGCCCATCTGTGTTGGGGGCAAAACCGTTAACATAGAAGTTGAGGTAGTAGATGCAGCCTTGGACTACAACCTTTTGTTGGGGAGGAACTGGATATATGAGATGGATGCCATTGCATCCTCATTATTTCGAATTGTATGTTTCCCCCACGAAGGGAGGATAGTCACAGTGGATCAACTGGACTGTCCTCCTGTAGACCTGGATGCGCCTTCTGACTCATCTGTGCCTAAGTTGGATAATACCAAGGCGCCTGTCGAGAATCTGGGAGTTGGAATGTATTCTTCCCTGATGGGTTCTTTTGATCTTCCTCCTCCTAAGGTGTCTATTAATGCTATTTCATCCTCCAAGGCTCCCCTTTGAAGAGAGTTCTTTCGAACTCATTATTTTTCGGACCCTTGGACCTTACCTTCTCCAACAGCCACATTGGAGGAAGGGCAAGTGGGTGGAATGGCATTCCCGATTTCTGCAGCTGAGATTGCATATCAGTCTGTTGTTGACACTGCAGAGTCTGATCCAGCTCCTCTTTCGCGGGAAGAGTTGGATGGTGATGTGGCTCCGGCTTGGACGCTTACTTCTTCTTCTGCCCAGGATTGTCTAGATACCACTCTTCCATCTGAAGAGGCCATCCTGGAAGCAATGACAGGTATAGAGAGACCGTGGGATGACCTGCATCATCGGTCTTACTTCCTACCTGACTTGAGCGAAGTCGAAGCTAGTTTTCCAAGTCCTCAGTCTCCTGGACCTGTTCACCCAGTCTTGAGCCCCTTAGCACTAGCACAGGTTTATGCTGAAGGGAACATGGCTGTGATCTCTCCGACTATCCCGGTGAACATCTCCAGGAATCCCAACATTATCGAGAACGTTTTCATTGGAGCTGAATGTTCCCGTGAAGAAGTTCAAATCTATACCGAGCTCTTCAAAGAGTATAGGGATGTTTTTGCTTGGTCTTATGAGGAAATGCCGGGCATAGACCCATCTATTGTCCAGCATGAGATCAAGACGTATGAAAACGCTAAGCCGGTCAGGCAAAAACTTCGTCCGGTTAATCCTAGGAAGGCAGCAGCTATCAAAGCTGAAGTTGAAAAGCTACTTAAGGCGGGATTCATTTTCCCAGTTCCTCTGACTGAATGGGTTTCAAACCCCGTTCCTGTTGATAAAAAGCAAGGAACAATTCGAGTGTGCATCGATTTCAGAGACCTGAATAAGGCGTGTCCTAAAGATAATTACCCCACACCCTTCATTGATCGGATTATTGATGAGTGTGCCGGTAACGAAATTTTTTCCTTCATGGACGGTTTTTCTGGTTATAATCAAATTACTATCCGTCCAGAAGATCAACATAAGACCGCATTTATTTGTCCCTGGGGTACGTTTGCATATAAGAAAATGCCTTTTGGTCTTAAAAATGTTGGAGCTACTTTTCAGCGGGCCATGTCTTATGCCTTCCACGACATCAAGAAAATCATCGAGGCGTACTTAGATGATCTAGCTGCTCATTCTCGAAAGAGGATGGATCATCCAGGTCACCTCAGGCAAATATTTGAAAGATGTCGTTTTTATAAAATTCGTTTGAATCTGAACAAGTGCGTTTTCGCGGTAACATCCGGTCGGCTGTTGGGATTTATCGTGTCTAGGGAAGGGATAAGGGTAGATCCCTTCAAGGTTGAGGCAATACTTCGGTTGCCTCCCCCGTCTTCAATTCGTCAGCTTCAAAGTCTCCAAGGGAAGTCTAACTTTCTTCGAAGGTTTATCGTTAACTATGCTGAGATTACAAAGGGATATATGAGACTGTTGAAGAAAGGAGTTCCTTTTCTTTGGGATGACTACGCTCAACGCTCATTCGATACCTTGAAAAAGGCATTGACCTCTGCTCCTTTACTGAGTCCACCCGATTATAGCAGAGATTTTCTTTTGTATCTAGCTACAGCAGAATCTACCATTGGTATGGTTCTGGTTCAGGAGGATGATGCTCTGGCTGAGCATGTTGTTACTACCTTAGTCGAAATTTGGCATTGGGACACAGGCTGATACACCCAGATAGAAAAATTAGCCTTAGCGGCGAGTCCTCTGTCAGCGGCCTCCGGCAGCTATATTATTATTCTTGTAAAACTTATCACTTGGCATTGCCAATCCATTTACCACTGTCCTCAGTAGAGTGATTGGGGGCAAATATAATAGATAGTTGTGATATTACGGAATTTGATCTAGAGTTCATATGCTGCCAGATCCGAAAGTCATTAGTCTTTGCGGAATTGATCTGCAATTTGCCTTATGGAAATGGATAGTCTATGATGAGTCACTACGGACTGACCTTACTTGTTTCTAATCTCTCCACAAGATCCTTGGTATGGGGATATCATTGTGCCACTCAGAGACTGCGAAGTTTCCCTCTTCTTTTTCGAAAGATGAGCGTCGCAAGCTGCATCACTTAGCTAAAAGTTATCTGATTATTGGTGATGCTTTGTACCGTCGAGGGGTTGATTCAATCCTAAGACGCTGCTTAACTTTCGAAGAAGCTGAGGCTGTGCTCAATGATTCTCACGGTGGAGCTTGTGGGGGTCATTTATCAGGGCTTGCTACAGCCCAAAAGATTTTGCGTGCTGGCTACTTCTGGCCCTCGATTTTCAAAGATTGTATTGAATCGGTCAAGAAGTGTCATCCTTGTCAGGTGTATACTCGAAAAATGCGCTCTCATCCAGCTCCGCTTTTTCCAGTCGTTACTGTCGGACCCTTCACAAAGTGGGGTATGGATTATACTACTTGTAACCCGCCTTCGGCAAAAGGTCACAAGTACATTATCGTAGCAGTAGACTACTTTACAAAGTGGGTCAAAGCTATGCCTACTTTTTGGAACGATGGTGAGACTGCAGCTCTTTTCTTCTTCAACCAAGTCATCGCTCGTTTCGGTATACCTAGAGAGATTGTCACTGACCATGGCAGTCACTTTCAGAACAGTATGATGGCTGAGTTGGCTCTTAAATTGGGTTTCCGGCAGGAGCATTCATCTCCATATTATCCTCGGGCCAATGGGCAAGTGGAAGTCGTTAACAAATCCTTGAAGACAATTCTTCAACGGACAATTGATAAACATAGATCCAACTGGCACATTATGCTATATCCTGCACTCTGGGCATACAGGACGTCAGTTAAAACTGCAACTGGCTTTACTCCGTTTCAGTTAGTCCACGGGGTGGAATTCGTATTTCCCATTGAATGCGAGATTCCTTCCCTTAAATTAGCTGTTGAGCTTCTTCCTGACACTTCTAGTCTGGCAGAGCGGCTTCTTCATCTGGAACATCTTGATGAGCAGCGTCGAGATGCCGCCACGTTGAATGAAGCGCATAAAAACAGAGTCAAAGTTCAGTACGATAAGGCGGTTAAGCCTAGGATCTTTTCCGAAGGTGACCTTGTTTTGGTCTATGCCCAAGAAAAATATGCCTTGGGGGCAGGAAAGTTTAAATCGATGTGGTATGGCCCCTATATCGTCAAAAAGGTCCTTAAGAAAGGAGCGTATACCTTGGTTGACTTCGAAGGGAACGAGTTGCCGGAGCCCCGAAATGGGCTCTATCTGAAGAAGTATTATGCCTAGGCTTTGGGCCTGGCATTTTGCTTTGTATATAGTAGTTTTTTTGCTTTGTACATATCTGTTTGATTTTCGATTTTTGATGAGATGGTGATGTTTTTGATCTGCTTTGGCAGGTTGTGTTGATGTCATGAGTCATTTTGGTTTCGCCGATGGTGCTAGTAGACACACCCGGAACTTAGCTTCCGCGGCTTGGGTGCTTCATTATCCTTCCGGTCAGTTGTTGGTATCAAGAGGGGTCTGCATTGGTCCTGCTTCCAATAACGTAGCAGAATACACTGCAGTCATTCATCTACTCTCGGAGGCAATATCCTTGGGTGGTGATTCGTTGGTAGTTTTCTTGGACTCCCAGCTGGTGGTGTCGCAGTTGAACAACACTTATCGGGTACGAGATCCAATTTTATTACGATTGTTCTTGAGGGTACGTTTGTTACAAGGGTCATTTCAATTTTTAACATTCATTCATATTCCTCGAGCTGACAATTGGTTTGCTGACTCATTGGCTAATCAAGCTTTAGATTGGCATATTAATCATTCAATACAATAATTTTTAATCATCGAAAACATCATACATTTGATACATTTATCACATCACATCAAATATCGTTGTATATATCATAGGAGTGTCAAAAAACTTTACAAAATTTGGATCCATAAATGCCGTACAAAACTTGGGCTTATGCCCCATCATGTTCAGTCTCAAAAAGAATATACAGTCATCTAATATGGAAAATCTGTCTACTCCTGAGGACCCTGCCCAGAAGTTGCGTTCCTATAGAACATCACTGCAGTGGCCACACGGCGGAACAGTCTAACCCAGTCCTGGGGTACTCCTACAACCCGTCTTTGGACGGCTTCTGGCAAGTCCTCCACAGCAGCCAGAGGGATTTGGTGGGTCAGTCCCTCCAAGTTTCTCTGCATGGCCTGGAGTGTCCTGTCAGAATCGGCTGTCTCCGCCTCACCTCTGCGGCGCTTGTGACGTGCTAGGCCCTCAGAACGAACTGGTCCAACATCTGAAACATGATCATTTTTCATTTGTCAGTCATTATGAATCCAATCCAAAAACATGTTTGTTTTTAATTTTTCATACATAATTGAAAAATCCAAAAAAAGTCATGTAAGTTAAATTTTTTTTTGAAAAAACTTACCGACTGCTCCCCATGCTGCGCCAGGTGGAAGTACTAGATCTGGATCTCCTCGGAAATCCATCCCGGCATAGGGATAGTCGTCTACTGCGATGATCTGTTCTCTCCACCATAAGAAGAACTCATCGTCCCAGGTAGTTCGGGGTACCTCGCTGCCCCCCAGTCTCTTCATCATGTCTGCCCAACGGGCGATTCTTGGGTCCCGAGGGCTGCTGATAGTCGAGATGACTTTGGGTCTCAAAGCTGGAACTCTCTCGAAGAAGAATGTAGTCAAAATGGTTCCATAGCCAAAGTGTTTTGTTTTTGTTTGGCGAATGGAGGTCAGTTGTTGTTTCATGTTTTGTAGCAGGGCAGTGCACCAATCATACACATGAATTAAGCACTCTACGACTATGCTCATGTGCGTCCTGGACGCCTGATGCAGTGAGGCAGATCCTGCCACTCTGCCGATGGTGAATAGGAGGATCTTTATGTGCAAGTCCCTGATATCTCTGATTGCAATCTGTGTGCCAACTTTCTTGGAATTATCTACGCAATAGATTTGGACATAGTCCTCCACGGTCAACCCTCCCAGGGGCTTTCCGTGCAGATCCACTAGGTCTCCCCTCCTGGAGAGTCCAGTGATGAAGTATATATCTTCCACTTCTATGCGTAGTGGCATCTGATCAATGATGAAGCAATCCTGATCTGGTTCCCAGTAATTTACGAGCATTTCAAGCAATCTCACATTACTTTTCATATTGGGCATTTTGAAAAATTTGAACAATCCACAGTTTCGGAGGACATTTTGTGCTGCGTGATCCTGAATGACCTCTTGGTCTATTGCGTTATGCTCACGTTCCCTCCATGAGATAGTCATCCTGAGAAATTTCATCAAAATTTGCATTAGAAACTTCTTTTTGAGTTACGGACTTGCGCATACGCGACTTTTCCTGTGCACAGTCGCGTGTATACGCGGCTTCACTTCATTGAACCCGCGTATGCGCAGATACGCATTTTTTAAGAAGGGTTTCTAGGCAAAAATTCACTTAATTTTAATTTTCAAACGGACAAAATGAATAAACAGGATGATTAAGGAGCCTACCTGAAGTTTCGCTGAATTCCGACGGTCGGTTGTTCCTGATTTGATGAAACAAGTTTTTAGCTCCAGAGCTCTTTTTCCAAATCAGCTATGCAATAATGAACCAATTGAGAGGTAATTTGTGTATTTATGGCTAAAAATTGAAAATTTTTGCAAAAATTTCTTTATGCTTATTTTTTTCGATCTGTCTTATGCTGTATAACTCGATTGCTTGGAAGTGCCCGGTTTGGTATATTTTCAGGTACATTTTGACGATTTTGAGATTTTTCCCGGTTTTTGATCCATGATTTCAGACTCTTCACGGCAGGTATATGATCTTCACTAGCATATAGGTTAGGGAATCACTTTCCGTTGCATCTTGCATTCTAGCCTCCATACTGATCACTTGCCTTAGGGTCGATCCCATCAGGTCATGAGTATTATACCCATTTCACTCGCCGATTTTTTCATGACTTGATGGTAGAGCCTTCCTTTACATGGGCTTCCTAGTTAGTTCCTCGCTATCACTTGTTGCCCATGCTGCTTTTTATGTAGGCTCGGGAGTCCTCTTTAGTCCCGCCATGTCTTTCGTGTTGAAGCTTCATTCTTCTCCTTCATCACTTATCATTTTTCTGGCTTATACCCTAGAGGCTCACTGGTGTCGTTAAGTTGTATTACTGCATTGCATATTGGCTACTTGTTTATCCTGGCCTTTAGCCGGCTTCATTTGGACTCGATGTTTAAGCCAACTTTTGACCTTGACTTTCTGTACAAGTTAACCATTGCATGCACTTAGCTATCCCGACTTGACACCTTTGTACCCATGGATGGAACGTTCCTCTGAGTATCACTGACCAGTTTTCGCCACCTTGCATTGAGCATAGGATTGTTCCAATTCCCGGAACTAGTGCATCTGCTTTCTTGATACTCGTTCTATCCATTGTACCATAGCATTCTTTTATTTTTTTTCAGGCTTATTATGAAAAAGACAAAAAAATCAAATATAACAAAAAGAGCAGGAACGGGATGTATCTTCGTTATTTTGATGGCAGTACAGAGTCAGTTTGTCGCCCTTGAACAAAGCACATATACTTATATATACTTCCTTCATTTGGGATGGTTCTAGTTTGACCTAGGTTTAGCCTTTACCATGTTTCACTTGTCAGTTCTCCCCCGGTTGGTTATCTCTTCCAACCATATGGAGAGTTTGTTTTGCCTCCTGCAAGACAGACTTATACAGTGTCATTTTTTTACTGCCATGGTCATCACAGAGTCGTGCTTTTGTTCAAGGGAAGTCTAGCCTGAGTCGGCCATTCTGCGGTGTCTCTTGACTCATTATTTAGTCGGCCTTCCCGGTCTTGTCAGTATCATGTTCTATCACATCGGATGTTTTGATCTTCTGCTTTCGTCTTTGGTTGAAGGTCCCCATTGACTTCTTGCCGGCGGGTTTGTCTCTTTCTCGGCTACGACACATTGCTGCGAGAAACGAAGCCACAAACCGCACCTTGGGCCCTATTTCCATCATTGATAGAGTGACTACGTGCTCGACCATTTGATCATCATCATGGGTCTTTGAGCGAGTGGTTTCCCACCTGTGTTCGACGATCGGCTGCACATTATCACACTTGGACCGTGCACGATTACCTGGATTTCCATTTGACCTAATAGGTGGGTTCATTTCTACTTTGTGTGGGCTATAATTGTTAGTTGGGTTTGAGAGGACTGCTTGAGTCGCTAGCTTCATCTTGTGCACGTCGGAAACGTACCTCGGTTTTGGTTCCATCACTCTCCTTCGTCCGATTCCTTCCAAATCTTGGCCTGCGGGTTACACTCGCGCTGGACTGATGTGGGATGCCTTAATGCCTTCCTTCCAGCAGATCTTTTCCCATCAACTTCGACTCATTGCTCTAGGAACAAGATCTAGAGTCTTTTTGTCAGTACCTTAGGGTTTGCAGTTATCAGTGGCAGACTCTTCGCTATCGGCAGTGGGGATTCATCATTGCCTCCTGATTGGTAGATTCTTTCAAGTGTTCGACTTCAACTCATTCATTCACACTTGTCAGATTGTACTGGGGCACCTTGACACTCATTATCATTATCGGTGGGTTGTCTCGCGTTGGTTAACGGGAAACATCATTGCCCGGTAATTCAACGATTTCTCACATGGTCGACTTCAGCTCATTTATTCCCATTGTGTGTAGAATTGTGCCGTTGTGATCGGTGAAGACCTGGGTTGCTGCATCAGCATTTCTGGTTCCTTGTTGTGATCCCAGCTCAGTTTCTTGGTGTTCATGATCACACATACTATGTTGCGATTCAATATAAATGACATCTTATATGTTGATCCCCGAGTTGCGTGATTGTACCGTTTGATCCGCCTCTTATGATCCGGTACTTGGAGATTCAGTTACTTGATCAGACATCCAGTTGCACTATCTTTGATCGGCTTTCTATATGTGATACTTGGACATTGATACAGACTTGTCTTTACGGGCCCTGCTCAGATGATTCACTATGTACTTTCAGTTCAGTTATACTTGTATACATGTTGGATCTATTCAGTACTTTCTATATATATGATGTATTTTTGACTGAGCATGGGTATGCCCGCCTCAGCATGTGTTGACTCTCTGGTTTCTTTCATTGGTTTTTGACAGGCTGAAATCTGGTGAAGTCCTCTCTTGTCCTTGCAAAGTTCTTTCTATGTGCATAATACATTTCGGCCATCATGTACCCCTTCTGACCTCATATATTAGGGGGCATCTGTTATAGCATCATTTCTCACCTTGACATGATTCATGATTGCTACATGGCTTTTTGGGCACCCATTCCTATAGACTTGGACAAATTCACTTAAAAACAGTGGAAAATCCTCCATACGCGACTATGCCCGTGTTTTTCCGCGTGTATACGCGAGTACAGCTAGACTTTTTCGCGTATGCCATTTTAATGATTAAAAAATATATAAAAATCCCTAATTTCGCGCTGGGTTGATGGTTACTCAGGTAGTTCAACCACCCCAGCCCGTGGCCAACTGTTTCCAACTGCTGAAACTACTTGGAGGGACTATAAAAGACCTCATATGTATGGCCTAAGGGAGGGAGAGAATTATTATTATTATACTCTGTTGGTTCCCTATCCAAGTCTGATTCCCCGTGCCTCCTGCACTTTCCCAGTTCATTTCAGGAAACCCTTGTTTCCTTGAGATATACATCCCTTGATATGTTATCTCGTATGCACTCATTTGGAAGGAGTCTTAGCGAGGCAAGGGCTGGACGGATCCGGACGACGGTCTGCGAAGGCCTTGGAAGGATCGGGTGATCTCTCCACTTACTTTTGTACGTACTATTTTTATAATACAGAAGTATCATGCTGTTCCCGAAGTAAACGTGTTAGTGTATGCTTTAATGTATGAAGAATATTTGTTATACAAGCATTCATGATGATTTATTTAATGTTTTATATGAATCTCACTAACATATAGAGTAGAAATATACTGTACAACTTGTCTTTTGTGCTGGTTTCTTCTTGTATTTCAGGTGAAAGAGGAAGGACGGTTGCAGGGAGTTTGAACTCCACGTGGATCTACTTCAAACGTAGGACCAACGGGTAAACCTCTCATTCTGCTCTATTTAGTTTTTATGAATGTGCATGATCGTGTGGGTCTCTGTTAAGTAGTACGCCCCTGCTCTGTGGAGGTTGAATCCCAACCAACCTCTAGGGTGTTAATTCCCCGAAACACATATGAACTCTGGATGGTATTCATAGGGGAGGGTTTGAACCTATCCGGAAATAGAGCTTTAGATGTATCTTTGATCCATGTAAAAGATCCTTCTATTATTCGAGTTGATAATGTAACGAATCACACTTTTACCACTAAACTATACCCGCAACGATCTGATTGTAACATACAGATCGATCTTTTGTCCAACCAACCCATTTCTCTTTTTTTTTTTTTAGTCTTTTCCGTATAACTTTGATCAGAGAATGATAAGCTCCATTCACTATTAAAATGATTCAAATTATACATCATGAAACATTCTGTATAATTTGAATCCAGAAAGGTTTTTCTAGGAACTGGGCCGATGGATAACAAATAGAGATTCAGAAAAAATTTTGAGTTGTTAGTTGCAATAATTAATTTATGGAGAAACTACTTCTCGATAGGCAAGTTTATTGAAAAAAAAAAAAATTAGGAAACCCAGAATTCTGGTCATACTATTGACAACTTCCTAACCACTTTCATATTATAAATATTGGATTGGTGGCCCCTATCGTCTAGTGGCCCAGGACATCTCTCTTTCAAGGAGGCAACGGGGATTTGACTTCCCCTAGGGGTACCATGATCCATTCGTTAGGTATCTTTAACCTAAAGACTTTCAATTACTTTATTGTTCCTGGGTTGATGCACGAGTGGTTAATGAGGACGAACTATAAATCCGTTGGCAATATGCCTACGTTGGTTCAAATCCAGCTCGACCCAACCAATATCATCAATACCAATCTATCGGTATGGTTATCTTCATGCCATTCATGAATAAAAAGATAATTGGTTATTGAACCCCGACATCGATATTTGTTCATATCGTAGATGCCCAATTCCAAATGAAATGAATGGATACATTTCAAAAATGAAAGAGAAGGATAAGATATTTCATCGACCTAGCACTCGCATAATCTATACGATCTATCTAGCACCTATCATAGAATAAATATGATCCAATAGTAGGTGAACTGTAGTGTATTGGGATTGTAGTTCAATTGGTTATAGTACCGCCCTGTCAAGACGGAAGTTGCGGGTTCGAGCCCCGTCAGTCCCGATCCAATAAGTTAATAAATTAAGCTCTTAATCCCCGTAGAAGAGTGAAAAAGAAAATGAAGCTATCTAATGGATAGCTATCTAGATATTTATTATATCTAGTATATCTATCCATTAGATACCTTCACCAGATCAAAAATTCAGTTTGGAAAAATAAAGACCCTTCTTTCGAGGATAAAATCTAATCATCATATTGAATCTGCAATAAATATTCTTCCCTCCCCGAAAAAAAAAATTTCTCTATCAAAAACATAGGAAGATCCATAGATTTTAGGGTGACACAGAGGTAGTCCTCCTAAGTCAGAATCCCACAGATATCCCTATAGATAATTCCCAATGATTTTTAGGATATCTTACTTCTGTTATTCCCCAGGAATATTGTGAGTATTCCATGCTAATACTTCTTTTTCATGATCGATAGCCAGTGGATTTCTAGACACTCTATTGTATTTCCAAGAATGATCATGTCAGGATCTGGATGGACTAGTCCTTATCATTCCAGGATCATGGGTGGGCCTATGGATAAATTCGATATGGGATACTTCTATATCATCACCGGAGCGGGATAGATTCATGATTCCATTTAAATCGTGGGGATCCAAGCAAAATATCTCTCATGTCTGACGAACGTTTTTGGAGTAGCAGAAGGTTCTTATTCGTACGAATCCTATTCTTTCTTTCGAAATGATAAAGACATGTGTTGATTGGAACGTTTTCTGATGCACGTAATTTTTTACTAATAGTCTTATCAAAAGTAATCCTATTAGGTTATACTATTTCCATCGGATAATTCATTCAATCCATTAGTTATATTCTGTTACTCGAACCGATTCCATAGATAAAATACATCTATTTCATGGATCTTGAAAGATTCATTCATCTCTATGAGATAAAATCTCGAGCTATTTTGGAACAAAGTTAAAATTAGGAGATCATGGAAGTAAATAACCTTGGATTTATTGTTGTTCTAATGTTCCTTTCAATTCCTACTGCTTTTCTACTTATCCCTTACGTCAAAACGGCCAGTGCAAGCAGTGGAAGCAATTGATTTTGATGAAAATAAAGTGATTGCTGATCACTAGATAGATCTTTATGAACCAAATCATAAGTATAAAATAGGTTATGAGATCTATAATATTACAACAATACAGGGTATGGATTGCTTTTGAATTTATTTTGAAAAGAAAAAAAGTAGTACGGAGGAAAATAATATCTGACCTTTTCTTTTGTACTATTTCTTCTTCTACACCCATATATGGATAAATAGATCTTAATGGTACTTATCCATATATTTTAAATGTGGGATGAAGGACCTCGTACCATAAAATCGCAGAGTTGATCACCTTCTTTCTGCTCCTGGAAAAATAGACCCAATGCAGACAGCCGTAATTCTGAACGTACTTGTGGATTTTTTAGGATCAAAGTTGAACATCTTTTTCCAGTACGAACATTGTTTTCTAGCACATATTAGATATGGAACTTGAAATGGTATAAGAAAAAACAAAGGAATATATGACTTATGTCCCATATTTTCCCGAGAACGAAATTCATATCAGATCTGATCAATTCGGAACCATCCAATAAAACAGGGACTCTTTCTATTCCTACTAAGAAAGAGAAGAGAGATCGTTCTTCAGTGGAAGAAACTAGATCCTCGACTCATTCTAGAAAAGAAACAATGAATGAAAACCTGTTGGAGAAAATCAGATCAAATTTTTCATAGGAATAGGAATAGGAAAATGATAATAATAAGGGATTACGCACATCCCTTACGGGGATAAAGAGGAAATAATTCCATGGAGAGTTTTTCAATTTGGAATGAAGATTCAATATTACTGGATCCTTATGAAATAGAATATATTATCATGCATGACGCAATAATTTATTCTTAAGCATTACCATTATAGCCCACTTCTCCCCCATACTACGAGTGAAACGAAAAATGTAAAAACGACCATTAAAGCAGCCCAAGTTATACCGACTATATCCATACGGATCATGTTCTCTAAAAAATAATGATTTCATCATCGAGATGATAAGGGAACATGTAACCATAGTGCAAAGTTAAAATGGAAATGAATGGTCCACCTTTGCATTCTGAACGTTACTGAACTGACGTTCGAGCCGATATGTGAGATCAATAAATCCATTTGTTCATTCACCAACGAATTACTATAACTAACTCGAGGGTCGTACATTCAGACGGAATTGGGATCAAATGTACGTAACTCACTATCTATATTGGTAATATGTACCAATATGTCTCCAGAGGTTTTGTAATGGAAATAAAGACTTTTCCTTCCATTTACTTACCTTAACAAGGCGACACCCGGATTCGAACTAGGGATGGAGGATTTGCAGTCCTCTGCCTTACCGCTTGGCTATGTCGTCGAGATATGGGAATCCCATGGACAGGTCGAATCATTTTTCCTTTCAAGTCATTCGTCCGTCCTTTAAGTATAGTATGAGATGTATGCTAAAGTCAACCATAAAGGAAATGGATCTAATTTGTTATCCGTCTTTCGATCTGGCTATTTTCATTAGGAAATTTTCTAAGTAATATTCACATTTAAGAATGGTTTGATTCATTTGTTCATAGCTCCATTTCACGTGGTTGGATGAAAGTATCAAAGTACCTCTTCCTTATCCTTTTTTTTTTCTAATTGGAAGTATATCTGGATACGGGTAGAATTTCATATGATATAGTGAACACTTAATATACATCCGAATCTTTTTTTTCGGATTGATCCATATAGATCAATTGGGAATAATTAAATAGATTTTTCTATAGATGGGAAACTTCCAATGCGATTAGATGAAAATGAGGGAGCGTTTACAATCCCTAAATTTGGTAAGATACAATTTGAAGGATTTTGTCATTTTATCGATCAGGGCTTGATGGAAGAACTTCATAATTTTCCAAAAATTGAGGATACAGATAAAGAAATTGAATTCAGTATTTTTGGTAATGAATATGAATTAGCAGAACCTTTCATCAAAGAGAGAGATGTTGTATATTAGTGCCTTACATATTACTTTGAATTATATGTACCAGCAAGATCGATTCGGAGGAATAGTAGAAAGATACAGAAAGAAACTGTATTTCTCGGAAATATTCCTTTAATGAATTCCCATGGAACATTTGTAGTAAATGGGATTTACATAATCATGGTGACTCAAATATTAATAAGTCCTGGTATTTATTACCGTTCAGAATTAGACCATAATAGAATAAATTATATATATACTGGCACTTTGATTTCAGATTGGGGAAGAAGACCGAAATTAGAGATCGATGTAGGAGAAAGGATATGGGCTCATGTAAGCAGAAAACGAAAAATATCTATTCCAGTTCTATAATCAGCTATGGGTTTAAATCTCGAAGAGATTCTAGACAATACTCACTATCCCAAAAGATTTTTATTTTTATTGAAGAAAAAGGAGAGGTGGGAGCGGGAGGAATATCTCTAGTCGAGGGAAAAAGCCATTCTGGAGTTTTACAAAAAACTCTACTTTGTAAGTGGCGATTTGGTATTTTCCGAGTCTATATGTAAAGAATTGCAATAAAAAAATTTCCAACAAAGATGTGAATTGGGAAAGATTGGTCGACGAAATCTGAAACAAAAACTGAACCTTGATATACCTGAGAACGAGATTTTTTCATTACCACAAGATGTATTGGCTGCTGTGGATTACCTTATTGGGGTGAAATTTGGAATGGGTACACTCGATGATATAGATCACCTCAGAAATCGACGTATTCGTTTTGTAGCAGATTTATTACAGATTCAATTTAGATTAACTCTAGGCCATTTAGAAGATACAGTTCGAAGAACTATACACGGAGCAACCAAGCGTAGATAAACTCCTCAAAACTTGGTCACTTCAACTCTATTCAAAAACACTTTTCAAGATTTTTTTGGTTCACACCCCTTATCCCAATTTTTTGATCAAACTAATCCATTGACGGAAATAGCTCATGGGCGAAAATTGAGCCATTTAGGCCCTGGGGGCTTAACAGGGCGAACTGCTAGTTTTAGGACACGGGATATTCATCCCAGTTATTATGGGCGTATTTTTCCAATCGATACATCCGAAGGAATGAATGCTAGACTTGTTTCATCATTATCTATTCATGCAAAGATTGGTGATTGTGGTTCTTTACAAAGTCCATTCTATAAGATTTTCGAGAGATCGAGAGAAGAACATATGGTTTATCTATTACTGAGAAATTCTTTGGCGTTAAATCAAGGAATTCAAGAGGAACAAATTACTCCAGCTCGATACTGACAAGAATTTATATTTATTGCATGGGAACAAATCCATTTTAGAAGTATTTTTCCTTTCCAATATTTTTTCGTTGGAGTTTCCCTTATTCCTTTTCTCGAACATAATGATGCTAATCGCGCTCTAATAGGTTCTAATATGCAGCGTCAAGCAGTTCCACTTTTTCGACCCGAGAAGTGCATTGCCGGAACTGGGTTGGAAGGTCAAGCAGCTCTAGATTCAGGAAGTGTAGCTATAGCTACACAAGAGGGAAGGATCGAGTATATCGATGTTGTAAATATAACTTCATCGATTAATGGAGACATTGTACGAACATAATCGGTTATATATCAACGTTCTAATACAAATACTTGTATGCATCAAAAACCTCAAGTTCGTCAAGGGGAATGTGTAAATAAGGGACAAATTCTGGCGGATGGTGCAACTACGGTAGGGGGAGAACTCTCTTTGGGAAAAAACGTTTTAGTAGCTTATATGCCATGGGAAGGATACAATTTTGAAGACGCAATACTAATTAGTGAACGTTTGGTATACAAAGATATTTATACCTCTTTCCATATCGTAAGATACAGGATTGAAATCTGTATGACGAGCCAGGGTCCTGAAACAATCACTAGAGAAATACCTCATTCAGATGCTCATTCACTTCGTCATTTGGACGAAAATGGTCTTGTAATGCTAGGATCTTGGATAGAAACAGGTGATGTTTTGGTAGGTAAATTAATGCCTCAAACAACAAAAGAATCATTATGTACCCCAGAAGGAAGATTATTACAAACCATATTTGGTATTGAGGTATCGACTGCGAGAGAAAGTTGTCTCAGAGCACCTATAGGTGGAAAGGGTCGAGTTATCGGCGTGAGATGGATCAATAGAGTAGATGATTCTGGTGATAATGCGGAAATAGTCCACGTATATATATCACAAAAACGTAAGATACAAGTGGGTGATAAAGTAGTTGGAAGGCATGGTAATAAAGGTATTATTTCAATAATTTTGCCGAGACAAGATATGCCCTATTTGCAAAATGGAATACCAGTTGATATGGTATTGAATCCATTAGGGGTACCTTCACGAATTAATGTAGGACAGATCTTTGAATGTTTTCCCGGTTTAGCAGGAGACCCGATGAACAAAAATTATAGAATAACACCTTTTGACGAAAAATACGAGCGAGAAGCTTCGAGAAAACTAGTGTTTCCTGAACTTTATAAAGCTAGTGAGCAAATAGCTAATCCATGGGTATTCAAACCAGATCATCCTAGAAAACATAGATTAATTGATGGAAGAACAGGAGTTGTTTTTGAACAACCTGTTACAATAGGAAAAACTTATATGTCGAAATTGAGTCATCAAGTTGATGAGAAAATACATGCACATTTGAGTGGACCTTATGCACGGGTTACACAACAACCTCTTAGAGGAAAATCCAAACGAGGGGGGCAACGAATAGGAGAAATGGAATTTTGGGATCTAGAAGGTTTTGGTGTTGCTTATATTTTACAAGAGATGCTTACTCTCAAATCTGACCATATTATAACTCGTAATGAAGTACTTGGTGCCATTATCACTGGAGGGCCAATACCTAAACCTGACACTACTCCAGAATCTTTCCAATTGCTCATTCGAGAATTACGATCTTTAGCTCTAGAATTGAATCATGCTATTATATCTAAGAAAGACTTTCAGATAGATAGAGAGTAAGTTTGATCACAATAAATTGAGATATTTTATGATTGAACAGAATAAACATCAACAACTTCGAATTGGATTAGCTTCTCCCGAACAGATTTGTGCTTGGTCCGAAAAAGTTTTACCTAATGGCGAGACAGTTGGAAAGGTGACTAAACCTTATACTCTACATTATGAAACTAATAAACTAGAAATAGATGGATCGTTTTGTGAAAGAATCTTTGGACCTATCAAAAGTAGAGTTTGTGCTTGTGGAAATTCTTCAGGGATCAGAAATGAGAAGATAGACTCAAAATTTTGCACACAATGTGGAGTTGAATTGGTTGATTCTCGAATTCAAAGATATCAAATGGGATACATTAAACTGGCATGTCTGGTGGTTCACGTATGGTATTTTAAACGCCTTCCCAGTTATATTGCGAATCTATTAGCTAAAACTCGGAAAGAATTAGAAGGTCCAGTATATTGCGATGTGTGACTTGATCACAAGTTCCGATCATACAGATCCGTAATCAGGAACTGTCATCCTATTAAATCTCATTGGGATGCCTTTAGCTCTGACATGCCCCTCTAGAGGAGTAGCATGAAGCTCAGAATTATAAGCATCTTTTCAAGATGTTGAGAAAGAGGAATTAGTCCAGGGTTTAGATATTCTGTATCAAATTGCTAATTGAACTTTGTGAAAACACTTCTTTTAGATAATGGAATTTGAAATTCATTCTCTTCTCTTTTATTTGGGTTAGCCCTGAATAGAGGTATTCCGGACCGAAGATATGGCTATAGGAGTCTATTCATCGTACATATGCTTCGATCAATAGTATTGTAGCCATCGAAGTAAAGCAAAGCAAGCAGGAACCTAAAGGATCAAACGGAACGAGATAAAGACAAGTAAATCCCTAATTGAAGGTCTTTCAAGAAGAAAAGTATTGTTCGGAAGGGAGGAGACTGCTCAATAATTCCATATCTATGTTGTATAATCATAACAGAAAGGAATACTCAATTTCACTTGGAACTTGAGCAGAGAGTAGCGATCGCTCTTCAGAGTGAAAAATAGTTTTTTTCATATTTTTTTTATAGTTACTTGAGCCGGATGAGAGGAAACTTTCACATCCGATCCTGAGGGGGGGGAATCTTAGAATAACCTATCCAAATCTTTTTCTTTGTAGGCCCATAGCTAAAAAACCAACTTTATTGAGATCACGGGGTACATTCAATTATGAGATTCAATCCTGGAAAGATATTATTCCTCATTACCTCTCTGCTCGTCCTCATCACCTCTTTGCTCGGGGTTCTGGAACATTTAAAGAGAGAGAAATAGCTACTGGGGGAGATGCTATCGGGGAACAACTAACGGTTCTGGATCTGCAAATGATTATAGATAATTCACATATGGAATGGAAGAACTTGGTGGAATTGAAATGGAATAGATTGGAGGAGAACCAAGAATCCACTGTGGATAGATGGGAGGATGAAAAAATTCGAAGAAGAAAGTATTTTCTGGTTGGACGCATTAAATTGGCTAAACATTTTCTCCGAACAAATATAGAACCAAAATTTATGGTCTTATGCCTATTACCAGTTCTTCCTCCCGAACCGAGGCCAATCGTTCAATTAGGTGAAGGTGGACTTATTACCTCGTCAGATCTAAATGAACTTTATCGAAGAGTTATCAATCGGAATAATACTCTTACAAATTTATTAGCAAGAAGTGGATCTGAGTCATTTGTTATTTGTCAAAAAAAATTGATCCAAGAAGCCGTAGATGCACTTCTTGATAATGGTATCTGCGGACAACCAATGAGAGACAGTCATGATAGGCCTTATAAATCATTTTCTGATGTGATCGAAGGCAAAGAGGGAAGATTTCGTGAAAATTTACTAGGCAAACGAGTTGATTATTCAGTTCGTTCCATTATTGTGGTGGGTCCCTTTCTATCATTGTACCAATGTGGATTACCCTCAGAAATAGCAATAGAGCTTTTTCAAGCATTTTTAATTCATAGTCTCATTGGACGACATATTTCTCCCAACCTAAGAGCTGCTAAAAGTATGATTCAAGATAAGGGACCCATTGTATGGGAAGTACTTCAAGAGGTTATGCAAGGACATCCCGTATCGTTGAATCGAGCACCTACCTTACACAAATTGGGAATACAAGCGTTTCAACCTATTTTAGTAGAAGGACGTGCCATTCGTTTACATCCATCGGTTTGTGGAGGATATAATGCAGACTTTGACAAAGATCATATGGCTGTCCATGTACCTTTATCTCTGGAAGCTAGAGCAGAAGCTCGTTTACTCATTTTTTCTGAGACAAATCTTTTGTCTCCAGCTATCGGGGATCCTATTTCTATACCAACTTAGGATATGCTTCTTGGGCTTTATATATCAACGGTTGAAAATAGTCAAGGTATTTACGGGAATAGGTACCATCCGTATCACTCGGAAAACAAAAGCTTTTCTTTTAATAAACCTTCCTTTTATAGTTATGATGATGTGCTCAGAGCTTACCGACAGAAACGAATTGACTTATACAGCCCCTTATGGCTCCGGTGGGGGGAATTGGATTTACGTATCATTACCTCAGTAAACCAAGAAGCCCCTATCGAAGTTCAATACGAATCTTTGGGTAATTTCCATGAAATCCATGAACATTATCGAATAAGAAAAGGTAGAATGGGGGAAATCCTTAATATATACATTCGAACAACTATTGGTCGTACTCGTTTCAATCGAGAAATGGAAGAATCCATACAAGGGTTTGCCTGTTTTGAACACCCAAAGAAATCACTACCAGCTCTCAGGATCTAATGTTATTGATCTTATGATTTTTTCATTAGTGCAGATATAGAGATCGAGGAAGCCTTCGAATAATCGGCTTGAACCCATTGCTTAATCCTACTCATGAAAATATGGAGATTTTTACTTATGAAGGAACAAACTAGATTTCCCTTTGATAATTTTCCCTTTTATAATAAAGTGATGGATAAAACTGCCATTAAAAAGCTTATTAGAAAATTAATAGATCACTTCGGAATGACAGATACATCACATATCTTGGATCAACTCAAAACTTCAGGTTTTAAACAAGCTACTGATACAAATATTTCATTAGGAATTGATGATCTTTTAACAGCGCCTTCCAAAGGATGGCTCATCCAAGATGCGGAGCAACAAGGTTCTATTTCGGAGAAATAGAATCATTATGGGAATTTACATGCAGTGGAAAAATTATGTCAATCGATCGAGATATGGTATGCTACCAGTGAATATTTGAGAAAAGAAATGAATACGAATTTTAGCATGACTGATCCCTTAAATCCAGTACATGTGATGTATTTCTCAGGAGCTAGGGGAAGTACATCTCAGGTTCACCAATTAGTAGGTATGAGAGGATTAATGTCATATCCTCAAGGACAAATCATCGATCTACCCATTCGAAGGAATTTACGTGAAGGGCTCTCTTTAACGGAATATATTATTTCCTGTTATGGGGCTCGTAAAGGAGTTGTGGATACTACTATGTGAACAACAGATGCTGGATACCTCACACGTAGACTTGTTGAAGTATTTCAAAAAATTGTAGTACGTAGAACAGATTGTGGCACTGTCCAAGGTATTTTCGTAAGTCCCATTCGAGGTCGAGAGAGGGACATAAATGAAGTTGTTGTACGAACACAAATATTGATTGGCCGTGTGCTAGCAGACGATGTATATATAAATAGGAGATGCATTTCCACGCGTAATCAGGATATTGGAGTTGGACTTGCCAATCAATTAAGAAACCTTCGACCACGATCAATATATATACGAACCCCCTTTACTTGCAAGAGTATATCTCCGATTTTTCAATTATGTTATGGTTGAAGTACTACTCACAGTCACTTGATTGAATTAGGAGAAGCAGTAGGTATTATTGCGGGCCAATCCATTGGGGAACCAGGAACTCAACTAACACTAAGGACTTTTCATACCAGGGGGGTATTTACTGGTGATATTGCAGAACATATACAAGCCCCTTTCAATGGAAAGATTGAATTCAATGAGAATTTGGTTTTTCCCACACGTACACGTAATGGACATCCTGCTTATCTATGTCATAATAACTTATCCATTACTATTGATGGTCAGAATCAAGTACAGAACTTAAACATTCCACCACAAAGTTTTCTTTTGTTTCAGAATGTTCAATATGTGGAATCGGAACAAATTATTGCCGAGGTTCGTGCTAGAACATCTTCCTTCAAGGAAAAAGTTCGCAAAATATATATTCTGACTTAGAAGGAGAAATGCACTGGAGTACCAATGTGTGTCATGCACCTAAATATGTACACGGTAATGTTCATTCTATACTCAGGACGGGTTATCTATGGATATTATCGGGAGGTATATACGGATCTGGTGTAGTACCCTTTCCATTTCATAAGTATCAGGATCAAGTATATGTTCAACCTTTTGTTGCCAAACATATCGATTCTTACGTGGATTAAGTGGAACATAGATCAGGTGACTCAAACTGCTATGGGAAGGAAGAACAAATCTTCAGTTATTCAGAAACTGAAACTGATCGGACCATATCCAACGAGCATCGAGACTCTATTTATGTCACCTTTTCCCCTAAGAATTACAATATGAAGGGGAAAAAGCAAATGAATCGATTCATCGTCTCGTTGCAGTGTGATAAAGAATGGGGAAAAGAATAATACCTTGTCCTGATGCGATTCTTAGAATACCAAAAAGTGGTATTCTACAGATAAATTCCATTTTTGGATATTCTAACGTAGAACATGGAATACCGGATGGGCCGAATATGACAACACACTTTTCCCTAGATTTATCGAGGGAAGGGGACAACTTGCATATTCAAATTAGAAATTCCATTTTGTATGAAGATGGTGAACGAATCCAAGTAATGAGTGATACAAGTATTCCATTGCTTTGAACTTGTCTAGGATTTGATTGGGAACATATAGATTCTATAGAATCTGAGGCTTATGTTTCTCTTATTTCAGTAAGAACAAATAAGATCGTTAACAATATGGTTCAAATTATCTTGATGAAATACCCCCCTTTTTTCATGGGGAGAAGGGACAATAAAGCAAGTTCAAATTTCATGTTCCATAACAATTTGGACCATGCTAATCTTTTCTCTTCCAATGGGGCGAGTCAACTAATTAGTAAGTATCACGGGACTATTTGTTCATTATCGAATGGGGAAGAATACAGTGGATCTTTTATGGTTCTATCACCATCCGAATGTTTTCGAATCGTTCTATTCAATTATTCTAAATGTTATGATACGGGAAATAAATCAAATAGAAAGGATCCTATGAGAAAAATCATTGAATTTTCAAGTCTCTTGGGTCATTTACATAGTATAACCAGCCGTTTTCCATCCTCCCAGTTTATAACTGATAAAAAAGTATTATCAAAGAAACATTCAATTTTCCAAAATTATTTCATGGACAAAAATATGAGAATTTCTCATTTTGATCCGTGCAGGAACATCATTTCCAATCTCTTGGGTCCAAATGTGTGCTCTTCCTCATCCGAATTCTGCAAAAAAACATTTCTAGTAGTTAGTCTTGGACAGTTGATTCCTGAAAGTGTATGGATATCCAAGGATGAACCACTCCCCGAATCTGGTCAAATCATAGCAGTTGATGAGGAATATTTAGTCATTAGATCAGCTAAACCCTATCTGGCTACTCGAAAAGCGACTATTCATGGTCATTATGGAGAAATTCTTGACAAAGGAGATACATTGATAACATTGATATATGAAAGGTTAAAATCCAGTGATATAATTCAAGGTCTTCCTAAAGTTGAACAATTGTCAGAAGCCCGTTTGAATAATTCAATATCAATGAATCTAAAGAAGGTTTTGAAAATTGGACCGGAGATATGACAAGATTTCTTGGAAGTCTTTGGGGGTTATTCATCAGCGCTAGGATAACTATGGAACAAAGTCAGATTCATTTAGTAAATCTGATTCAAAAATTTTACCGATCCTAAGGGGTACGAATTGGTGATAAGCATATAGAGATTATTGTACGCCAAATGACATCGGAAGTATTAATTTCAGAAGATGGAACGGCTAATGTTTTTTCACCGGGGGAACTCATTGGATTATCACGAGCAAAGAGAATGGATCATGCTCTAGAAGATACAATCTACTATCAAACCATGTTATTAGGAATAACAAGGGCATCTCTGAATACTCAAAGTTTTATATCCGAAGCGATTTTCGAAGAAACTTCTCGGGTCTTAGCTAAAGCTACTCTACAAGGTCGTATCGATTGGTTGAAAGGCTTGAAGGAAAATGTTATTCTCGGGGGGATGATACCTGCCGGTACTGGGCAACATATTCACCATTCAGGGAAACGAAACGGAATAGATCCAAGAATAGGGAATAGGAATCTATTTAGCAACAAAGTGAAGGATATTTTATTTCATCATGACAAAGTATATTTTTTTTCCATTCAATAAAATTATCATAATATATTAAAACAACCATTAAAAGAGTCTTGAGAAAGAGATTTATTTTTATTTTCATGAATATATCTTCTATAATTGGAAGAATATGAAATATTCTATGAGTAAGAACGTTTCTACCACGTACTAGACAGACAGGCAGTCTTTAAGATGTAATCGATTCCGTTGGAATAATTAGATATTATGATACGTTTTATTTTACTATTTTGGGGAGGAAAGCGAACGAGAATGAACAAAAGATATTGGAACATTGATTTGAAAGAGATGATGGAAGCAAGAGTTCATTTAGGGCATAAAACTAGGAAATGGAACCCTAAGATGGCACCTTATATTTTTACAGAGCATAAAGATACTCATATTATTAATTTGGCTAAAACTGCTCATTCTTTATCAAAATCTTGTGATTTGGTGTTTGATATAGCAGGTAGAGGAAAACAATTCCTGATAGTCGGTACGAAATATCAAGAAACTGATTTAGTAGCATCAACTGCTTCAGAAGCTCGATGTCATTATGTAAATAGAAAATGGCTTGGTGGTGTGTTAAATAATTGGTCTACTACAAAGATGAGATTTCAGAAGTTCAAGGATTTAAAAAAAGAACAAGATACAAGACGATTCAATCAACTTCCAAAAAAAGAAGTAGCTATGCTCAAGAGACAATTAGACCAATTGCAGAAATATCTAGGTGGGATTAGATACATGAGGAGCTTACCCGATATTGCGATAATTACCAATCAACGAGAAGAATCCATTGCTCTTGGGGAATGTAGAACTTTGGGTATTCCGACAATTTGCTTGGTTGATACAGATTGTGATCCACATCTCGTGGATATCCCAATTCCAGCCAATGATGATGGTTCTTTTTCGTTGGGGATTTCCCGGAATAAATCGTCGTATTTTCTCACGATTTCTTATGAAGGATATTCAAATGATAAAAACGGAAATTCAAGAAGGTATTTCCCCTCGTCGTGTTCTTTATATGGAAATAAAGGGCCGACAAGACATCCCTTTAACTCGTACTGGTGATAATGTGAACCTAAGGGAGATCGAACAGAAAGATGTTGAATCAGCGTGTTTCTTGCGTGTATCCATTGAGGGGTTTTAAAATGCAGGGGTGTCTTTATCCTCGACATACATTCAAATGTCAAGACATTTGAATATGTCCCGAATCAAGGAACATGAATCAATATCCAATCAGGAAATTTCAATATTTCCATACATATAAATTTCAATAAAAATTGAAATTTCATTGTATGGAAATGGAACGGGATCTTTACGAATAATATACTATTTTTATGAAATAGTATAGGAAGAGGTAACATATAAAAAGTAATAAGTTAAAATAGAACTGGTATTTGTCCGGGAAAAAGATCATGCTGTTAATTCCTACTAAATGGAATAAATCAGACCGAGCTTTGGTAGTTCCCGAACACGCCATATCATTTTCTATCCTAGAGAGAGTGAGCTTATAGAGCCAGTAGATGAATATGATGTATCAAAAAATTACTAGATATACATGTCATATCTGGAGATAGTTGGGGAAATATTCGTAAAGGATCGATCCAGTGATCAGGATTCAAAGTATCTTGGCAATGAATAAGACTTATGTTACTTCAAGTTATTCTTCTAAAAAAAAGAAGAAGATGAAAAAATGAATAGATAATTGGTCCAGATAGAAATGATTTTGTATGATCGGATATCTGGGAATGATCTCCTTATGCTCCGTCTCACCCATTTTGAACAAACCTTTTAATTTTTTTTTTTCCCGAGGATATTTTTTATCGGGATCAAACAATTACGCAATAGATAAATCTATGGATCCCATACCTCATTCTATCACTCGTACTTTGTCTAGATTTCGGACAGAACTGACAAGTGAATCAGGTTCGTTAGCGATTCACGAATTGGAAGTGGCCGAATATAAAGCATCAGCTTCCCTATGATATCTCGCTTGTTTAGTAGGACTGCCTTGGGTAATTCCTATTTCATTACAGAAAGGTTTGGAGCCTTGGGTTACAAATTGGTGGAATACGGGTAAATCTCATCAAATTTTTTATTATCTCCAGGAAGAAAATGCTCTGGGAAGATTTGAGAAAATAGAAGAACTATTCTTGTTAGAAATAATGGTGGAAGATTCTTCGGGAACACATTCATAGGATCTTCGTATAGAGATTCACAAAGAAATGATCCAATTGGTCGAAATGTACAATGAAGATTGTATCCAGATAATCTCACATTTATTAACAAATCTAATAGGTTTTGCTTTTATAAGTGCTTATCTCATTCTGGGTAAGAATCAACTTGCCATTATCAATTCTTGGATCCAAGAATTCTTCTATAGTTTGAGCGATACAATGAAATATTTTCTAATTCTTTTAGCAACCAATCTATGAATTGGGTTTCATTCACCCCATGGTTGGGAACTGATAATCAATTCGATCTCCGAAAATTATGGATTTGCCCATAATGAACGAATCATATCTGGTCTTGTTTCAACTTTTCCAGTTATCTTAGATATGATTCTGAAATATTGGATCTTCCGTCGTTTCAATCGTATATCTCCTTCACTTGTAGTAATTTATCATTCGATGAATGAATAAAGAATAGGTAGGTTTTTTTCTACGGCCGAAACAATTGAAACAGAATAATAAAAGTGTTTTCCGTGTTCGGGAATTAGCTATTCCTCCCCTTCATTCTTCTCCTGGTGCGAGACTTCCGATTTCTTATTTTTAGGTTTTGTTGAATCAATATAGTAGCAGAATTTTTGACAGGTAACTATGATAGCTACCTACTCTCACCCGAAAAATGATTTGGAACCCATAATTGAACCATGCAAAATAGAAATACTTATGAATGGACGAAAAAGATGACTCGGTTAATTTCTGTCCTGGTCATGATACATATCATAACTCGGACATCCATTTCGAATGCATATCTCACTTTTGCACAGCAGGGTTGTGAACTATGTCCTCGAACCACTCCTTTATAGACATAGAGTTTTCCTTCCATATAAAGGTGAAAATTGTTACTTTTCCTATCTTATTTTGTATGAAGAGAAGTCATATAAGTATAAATACAATGATGAAAATTATTAATCAATAGTGGAATGAATCATTGAGAAATCATATCTATTCATTATTGATTAGGAACCTGAAGTATCGATCCGGGATTATGATAGAATCCTTTATTCTGTTATAAAGAAAGATTCTCTCCTATACCGCGATGGAAAGGAATCTTCATTTCAAATACAACATCTTTTGGGCTAGAAGGGATTTGAACCCTTGACTTCACGGTCCGGACCCATGAGCTTTGATCCACTGAGCTACCAGCCCTATCGAATGATCTATAAGATCATTTTAAAGGATGAATAGGATTCGTTATTTAATGCTTGACGGAAATATTATTTTGCCAATATCATCAAAAAAAAAAATATGTTCCATATCGAATTGATCAGATCAGTCAATAAGAAATGGAAGTGACCACCTTGGTAATATCCTACTTTATTGAAAAGTTGAAATTCATCCATATTTGGAATATGAAGTAGGTAGATGGATATGAATAAGGTTCATGAGGAAGTCTTCAATTTCTCTATAACTAGAACCAATTTCTCCATAACTAAAACCGAAAATACTTCAACATTATGTCCAGATAATCTGTGAAATATGAAACTTGAACCCTATTCATGACCTTTCTCTCATTGATCATTATCTCTTCATACGCACATCTGTATATGTATTTTAATATGGAGAATTCGCATCATTATGGTCAAAGGTCAGTTCGGTTCCTTAATTTCATTCATGCACTAGTTTAACCACTGAAAGGCGCTCGGGTCAATCCACGGAGGAAGAACTTCAAGAGCAAAGATTGGGTTGCGTCATACATAAAGAACATTATACAATGAGAGCGTATCTAGCAAATATTATTGCCCGATAACGGACGACTTTTTGTAGTAGATTTCTGTCAAAATCTATTGTTTACGTTCGATCCATGTCGAGCAGACCTCGTCCTTGCGAGAAATCATTATTAATAAAGGAGGGACTTATGTCGCCAAAAACAGAGACTAAAGCTAGTGTCGGGTTCAAAGCTGGTGTTAAAGATTACAGGTTAACTTATTATACTCCTGAATATCAGACCAAAGATACGGATATCTTGGCAGCATTCCGAGTAACTCCTCAACCTGGGGTGCCAGCCGAGGAAGCGGGTGCAGCAGTAGCTGCTGAATCTTCCACCGGTACATGGACCACTGTTTGGACCGATGGACTTACTAGTCTCGATCGTTACAAGGGTCGATGCTATGACATCGAGCCCGTTCCTGGAGAGGAGAATCAATTTATTGCCTATGTAGCTTACCCCTTAGACCTTTTCGAAGAAGGTTCTGTTACTAACCTGTTCACTTCCATTGTAGGTAATGTATTTGGATTCAAGGCCCTACGGGCTCTAAGTTTGGAAGATTTGCGGATTCCCCCTGCTTATTCCAAAACTTTTCAGGGTCCACCTCATGGTATCCAAGTTGAAAGAGATAAATTGAATAAGTATGGTCGTCCTTTATTGGGATGTACTATCAAACCAAAATTGGGTAAAAAGAATCCCTATAGGATATATATATATATAGTATATCATTAGATCCCCTTGAGGAAACAAATAGGATATCCTCTAGGAATAGGGTAAAGGGGATACCCCCTATAGTGATATAGGTATTATACCCTATATATACTATATAGGGGATATATATTATAGGGATAATATAGGGGGATAATAGGGGATTCCTTAAATCCCCTATATATAACTATAATATATCCCCCAATAATAGGGATATATAGGGGAAGCAATCCCCTATATGGGATATTATATCCCCCTATACTATAGGGGATTTAGACCAAATAGGTAGAATATAATTAAGGGGGACTTAAACAGGGGGATATTTCCTAATAGTTGTCCCCTATAAACCTAGTTATGGATATTATCCCCTAGCCTATATAGGGTATAGGGAGGATATCCCTATAGGGGATATCCCTATTAGGTCCATTAGTTAGGACCTATAGGGAATATATAGGTCCTCTCATATCCCCCTTTCCAGTTACCGGCCCACCAAGCAAAACCAGTGGTTTCTTGATCACGACCAACTAAAGTTATAGTTCCATTAAAGAGCGTTTCCACGGGGTAAGACCTCCTCAGGGAATATAAGGTTTTCATGAGGCTGACCTTGAGCTGCTATCCAAGCACGAATACCTTCATTCAGGAGAATATTTTTTGTGTAGAAAGTCTCAGATTCAGGATCTTCTGCTGCACGGCTCTCCTGGGAAACAAAATCATAAGCACGTAAGTTTAGAGCTAGAACAACTACTCCAATGGCACTCATCCATGAACCGGTCACTGGCACAAATAACATGAAGAAATGTAACCAACGTTTATTGGAAAAAGCAACTCCAAAAATCTGGGACCAGAAGCGGTTAGCAGTGACCATGGAATAAGTCTCTTCGGCTTGAGTCGGATTAAAGGCATGGAACGTATTTTCACCATCACCATCTTCAAATAAATTATTTTCCACAATAGCACCATGAATAGCACATAGAAGAGCAGTACCATACCCAGGAGATAGGGTATCCTACCATCCCTCTCCCTATAGGGGGATAAGAGGATATACCC
Organism: Pinus albicaulis; assembly: GCA_034641835.2. NCBI lineage: Eukaryota > Viridiplantae > Streptophyta > Pinopsida > Pinales > Pinaceae > Pinus > Pinus albicaulis. Next base: position 758,130,891 of record CM076580.1, read on the forward strand.
TACTATATAACAGGAGGGAACTATCAGATTAGTTATCCCTAAGGGGGATAACTAAGATATTAAGGATAATAGGGGATATATATTATTATCCCCTATATCCCCTAGAACCCCTATAGGGTATATATATAGGGATAATATATCCCCTATAATCCCTATATCTATGTATATCTTGATAATATCGATATAAACCCTATATATCCCTATATGGTAACCATATGTAGGATATCCCCTATATAATATCCCCCCTATATATATGTAGTATTATCCCTATTAGTATAGGACTATATCCCACTATAGGGCCTATATCCCCTACTAGTATCCTATAGGGGATAATAGGGATAATAGGGGATAGTATATAGGGGTTTCCCTAGATATATATATTATATCCCTATAATATAATGATAAGATATATCCCCTATATCCTAAGTATATTATCCCGTATCCTAGGGGATCCTATAAGGGTATATATAGTATCCTTTATCGCTATAATGGATAAGGGTATGCCCCTCTTTCCTTATTCCATATAGGGATAGTAGTTTATCTAGGGGTTCCACGTTTCCCCTTGACTCTTTTTGTTATGCTATGGCTTTTTTGCGTCAGTCCCCTTTCATAGGGTTCTATTTTTATGCCCTATTGTTTTTCCTCCTTACAAAATAAAAGAGGAGTAAAAACACCTTTTATTCATTTTATCTCATTAGGAACAAACCCTATCAAAATTTTTAATGGGTTTTTTTTTTCATGAGTGATATTGTCCCTTACTTGTCTGCTCTTCCTTCTTTAGGAATTTGAAGCTTCCTCAATTCAGTATAGCGTACAAAATAATCTTCAATTTACGAAGGAATTGACGAATAGGACAGGATCGGAAACCCAATTAGTTCCTCTTATCCCGAGGAAAACTGGACAATTTCTTCGACTCTTTTAGACGAAGAATAATAGATAAAGAATGGGATCAGAAAAAATAGGAATCTTCTCCAAGATTGCTTAGTTATTCTCCTCATCTCTCCTCCCTACGATCTATCTCTATTTTACGGATAAGAAAAGAAGGGAATGGCATGTATATAGTACACGATATAGCATATGGGGATCGTTCAACAAGTTGATATGTCCAGTGCTTATGTATCCCTATTTCAAATTTAGATATATCTACATGAACATTTTATCAAGAATATATAAGGGAGAAGAAGGAGAAAAGGCTCTCCATCTCAGAAGGGGTATTCATTTTTGAATCAATCAGTAAACTTCATGTTCAAAAATCTATGGACCTAAAGATTCATCTCGGCCAATTGAACTTTTTCAAATTGTTTCTTCTTAAGGACCAAAAATATCTGTGCCATAATGACAGATGCTAAGAATAATAAAAGACCTTTAACACGTAATGGATCTTGAAGTACTATCTCTGCATCTCCTTGACCAAATCCACCCATATTAGGGTTATTCGTTAATGGCTTATCGACCTTGATCAATTTGCCTTCTGAAATAAGAAGCTCTGGTCTTGGAGGTACAATGTCAACCACTTGCCCACTGTCTGATTTATTATCGATAGTTATCTCATATCCACCCTTTTCTTTACGTGAAATTTTGCTAACTCTTCCTGTTGTTGAAGCACTATAGACCGTATTGTTGCTCTTACTCCCGTCGGGATAAATTTGTCCTCTTCCTCTATTACCACCCACATATATGGGATATTTCAGGAAGTGGGCTTCTTTATCAGTAGCAGGATCTGGTGAAAGGATGGGGAATACAAGTTCACTATATTTTTGACCAGGAACAGGACCTATTACAATAATGTTTTTTTTTATTGGGACGATAGTTTTGAAAATAAATATTACCTGTCTTTTGTCTAATATCAGGGGAAATACGATCCGGAGGAGCTAATTCAAATCCCTCGGGTAAAATTAGAACAGCTCCTACATTTAAAGCCCCTTTCTTGCCATTAGCAAGAACTTGTTTCATTTGCGTATCATAGGGGATCTTAAAAATTGCTTCAAATACGGTATTGGGAAGCACGGACTGTGGAACCTCAATATCCACAGGTTTTTTTTTCAAGTGACAATTGGCACATACAATACGTCCAGTAGCTTCTCGGGGATTTTCATAACCCTGTTATGCAAAAATGGGATATGCATTCGAAATGGATGTCCGAGTTATGATATGTATCATGACCAGGACGGAAATTAACCGAGTCATCTTTTTCGTCCATTCATAATCGACACGATTGTCGTGAGTTGAGACGTTTATTAAAAGATCTGGACATCAGAATTAATCAAATAATTCCTGAAGGAGGATCTGTAGAGGATCCAAAAAATTTACCAAAAGCTCGGTTCAATTTAATTCCTTATTGTGAAGTGGGCTTAATGACAGCAATGTATTTGAATAAGGAATTTGGAATGCCCTATGTATCTACAACTCCTATGGGAGCTGTAGATATGGCCGAGTGCATCCGACAGATAAATAAATCTAGTGATATCTTGGCGGCTCCTATTTTATCGAGCAAAAGTGTTGACTACGAATCCTATATCGATGGACAAACTCGATTCGTTTCCCAAGCTGCTTGGTTCTCAAGATCTATCGATTGTCAGAACTTTACGGGGAAAGAAACAGTCGTTTTTGGTGATGCAACTCATGTTGCTTCAATCACTAAGATACTTGCTAGAGAGATGGGAATTCGTGTGAGTTGTACAGGTACTTATTGTAAACATGATACAGAATGGTTCAAAGAGCAAATTAAAGATTTTTGTGATGAGATGATCATCACAGATGATCATGCTGAAGTAGGAGATAATATCGCTCGCGTGGAACCCTCTGCAATATTTGGTACTCAAATGGAACGTCATATTGGTAAACGTCTTGATATTCCCTGTGGAGTTATTTCCACACCAACTCATATCCAAAAAATTTCCTTGGGATATCGACCCTTCCTGGGTTACGAAGGTACTAATCAAATAGCTGATCTAGTTTATAACTCATTCGCTCTAGGTATGGAGGATCATCTTCTAGAGATTTTTTGTGGTCATGATACGAAGGAAATAATGACTAAATCATTATCCACGGATATTAGTCCAATTTTGGATCTTGGAAGTCGGAAAGAATTGGGTAAAATCCCCCGTTTTGTAAGAGACGAAGTAAAGATAAATACAGAAAAAATTGCACGACGAAAGGGCCTTTTGAACGTTACTGTCGAGGTAATGCACGCAGCTAAAGAAGCATTAAGTTAAGTACCTAATAAATATCAATTAATTTATTACATTGAGTGTATTCTATACAAAAATAGTGGATCCAATTCGATACCTATTCCTATCATATCAATTGAGTTAATGACTATTCATAATCACGTCTCGATCATGATTCGAGATCAGGGAGGGATCTTCAAAACATCGTCTGAAACAATGTGGTAATTTACATAATTGGTTTCGTGAATATGGATTATGGCATCATTTCATATTCAGATCAAGTACCCTTGGCTCAAAATTATTCTTATTTTCTTATATACTCTCCAATTCAATCTTGTTTCCACATGACTCCATACAAAGATGACGAATATTGGTATAAGTATATTCCAATATTATCCCATTAAGGGGATAGGGCATAATAATATAGGGGGATATACCCTATATGGGATATATAGGGTATATATATCTCCCATAACAGATATATATATATATAGGGGAGTACAAAATGAGGCAAGGGGATAACCCTATATCCCTATATATATATATATATATATATATATATAGGATAACTAATATAAGGGGGATATAGGGATAATAATATATCCCTAGGGGATATATTATGGATATCCCCTATAGGGAGACCATAAATGAAACAATCGATGGGGATCCCCATAAATCTATCCTTACTAGGACTATAAATAGGATAAGTTATCCCTATACCCCATAATAGGGATAATACATGTATATCCCCTAATACATAGATATATCCCTATCCTATAATATATCCCATTATTATCCCTTTATTATCCCCATATATTATCCCCTATAACTATTTGGGATATTTGGTGATTAACCCCTATAGTTAATGTATCCTTATATCTTTACCCTATATATTATAGGATAGTGTATAGGTCTTATCATAGGGGATAAGACCTATATTATAATATAGGTATACCCTATAATAGGGGGATATTATATATATAATATATATCTTATGATACTATAGGGCTTATAATATATATCCCTCTATATATATATATATATATATATAGAGAGAGAGAGAGAGAGAGAGAGAGAGAGAGAGGGGGGGGGATAATATACCCCTATTATAGGTTAACCCCCTAGTACCCTTATATATATAGGTATATTAAGGATAATATACTATATACCTATATATATAAGGGTATAACCCCTAAGATAATATAAAAGGGAAGATAGGGGGGTATATAGGGATATATATCCCCTATAGGGATCCATCCTATTATAGGGTATAACCACCAATAACACTATATTTATATATATATATATATATGAATCCCTAGGGATATTATTGATAATCCCAGAATAATATATCCCCCTTATACTAAGGGATAGGGGATAGGGAATATATGGGGATATATCCCTGCAACTAAGTATATCATAGGAGGATATATCCCCCTTAATCTCTAGGGGATCCCCTAGGGGATATAATAAAAAAGCATATATCCCCCTATATAGTCCCCTTAATCTGAACCGTATATATCCCTAACTATATATATCCTATATCCCCTATAGTTATAGGGATATTGATATATATTATAGTATGGACCCTATAGGTATATATATTGAAACGGGTAGGAGAAAGGCAATCAGAAAAGGATATCAGTAATAGGATATCACAATCCATCAAACTGGGATACTTATTCTATTTGTGTTACCACCTCGAGGAACCCTATATTGCCCCATATAGGGATAACTATATTAACATAAATCACTAGAGGATAGTAAAAGCAACTATCAACTAATATATTATCCCTAAGTATAGGAATAGAGGACAATACCAAGGGAACCTGTAGCCAACAGGGAATAAGGATCCATGATATAGGATATAAGGGATATGTAGGGAATACATATCCCCTATAACTATCCTTAGGGGTATATGGTTACTATATCCTATAATAACCTATAACCATATACTATAGGAAAAAGAGCTATCCCGATACCATATAACATAGGGATAGGGGATATAGGCTATCCCATATCCCATAGGGGACTATGGGATATATATTATCATACAAGTTACCCTATAATATACCCTTAGAACCAATATATATATAGGGGGGTATATATTGTCCCTATGGGTATAGGTATAATGATTAATATAGGATATGCCCATTATCCCTATTAGGGTAGGGATAAGTTGGTCCACTAGGTATCATTAGTTCAGATACCCCTTATTATAGTATAGTATAATAAGGGGTCATGTCTTACTAATCCCTCTATTATATCCTTGTATCCCCTAGGATGTTTTTATGGGATGTTTTTATGTTAACCCATCTTCCCCTAATGTCCCTATCCCCCATTTACCTTGCTCCCTATTTTATCCACTATGAAGGTGACACTCTACCGTTGAGTTATATCCCTTCCCTACTCTCATCTGAAAGGAGAACTGACTTACTAATAATAATTTATCAAGGGGTCGAGAGACTCAAAACAACTCACTATTTTCTCTCGAACAACTTGAAGACAGACCTTCCTTCTTTTCACACTACTACGAAAAGAAAAAAAAGGAGAAAAAAGATTGGAGCCTATGTAAATCCTATCGAAAGTAGTATTTCCTACTAATTCGAATCATAACATATGGTCTCGTAAAATCAGTAATATTTTACCTATCTTGATCAGGCAGGTTTGACATGAACATGAAAAATATTTTGTTCAACATGTTTGATCCGATCTAGCACTAGTGTGTGCGGAAAGGACTCAATATTGTTTGGAAGAACAAGGAGAACAAGATCGAGTAAAGATTATACAGAGATGATACGGATCAAATTGTTCTTCTTGCACTAAGGAGAAGACCCTATGCAACCAACCGTTAACTAATTTATATAAATAAATTTACATCCTACCAGAACATAATTTGTAACTAGCACTGCTATCCTCTCGTCTAGCGAGAAAATATTTACCCCCGTGGATTGAAATACTTCTTGATCTGGATCGATGTAAGAGTACAACTACATTTCCGAAATCCATGTTGTCTCTTCGGAACAGGTTGACCCCTTCACTCTCTTGTGGTACAATCCTCTTCCCGCTGAGCTCTCACTTTTCCACCAGTCCACAGAAACAAGATATAGGACTGATGCCAGTAGTTCATCCAACGTTCCCATCCATCGATCTCGATAAGGACATGAGATTGATATGATCTGAAATAATTTTCAAGTCCAAGTCATAGGGACTATGAGGGGATATATATATAAGTAGTATCACTTAGTAGAATTTATAGGGCTATACGGGCTCGAACCATAGACCTTCTCGGTAGAACAGATCAAAGTTCTCATTATCAAAATAAATTGAACTATTCCAAGAACCCAACATGCATTTTATCGCATTGGGCTCTTTCATTAATTGATGGAAAGATCGGTTAGTCTGCCATTCTCCTCTTTCCCAGAAGATACTAATATGGCTCCGTGTGCTCCAAATTATTACCCTTCGGAAGCAATCCCAAAGTTATTCAAAAGGTTTATTTGACGTAGGTTTGCCTTGCTCAGGCATAGATTGACTCAAATAGAGTCTCTTCTATCGCTCCAAAAGTAAAATATGAACTTCATACACCTAAAAGTTCATAGAGTGAAAAGAATCTATTTTGAGGTCCCCGTATTATACTCATTATGCCTAGCATTGAACGGAGCTGGGATTGACCATATCAATTAGATCCATAATTCGAATCAGATATCCCATAGGGGTATATCCCTATATCCCCTTATTGTACCCATAAGGGAGTTATGTACCTCTATCCCTTTAGGGGGTCCTATTCTGATAAAGGATAGGACCATATACCCTCCTATCCTGGTACGAATCCAAGTAATGAGTGATACAAGTATTCCATTGGTTCGAACTTGTCTAGGATTTGATTGGGAAAAAATAGATTCTATAGAATCTGAGGCTTATGTTTCTCTTATTTCAGTAAGAACAAATAAGATCGTTAACAATATGGTTCAAATTAGCTTGATGAAATACCCCCCTTTTTTCAGGGGGAGAAGGGACAATAAAGCAAGTTCAAATTTGATGTTCCATAACAATTTGGACCACACTAATCTTTTCTCTTCCAATGGGGCGAGTCAATTAATTAGTAAGCATCAAGGGACTATTTGTTCATTATCGAATGGGGAAGAAGACAGTGGATCTTTTATGGTTCTATCACCATCCGACTATTTTCGAATCGTTTTATTCAATGATTCTAAATGTTATGATACGGGAAATAAATCAAATAGAAAGGATCCTATGAGAAAAATCATTGAATTTTCAGGTCTCTTGGGTCATTTACATAGTATAACCAGTCGTTTTCCATCCTCCCAGTTTATAACTGATAAAAAAGTATTATTAAAGAAACATTCAATTTTCCACAATTATTTCATGGACGAAAATATGAGAATTTCTCATTTTGATCTGTGCAGGAACATCATTTCCAATCTCTTGGGTCCAAATTGGTGCTCTTCCTCATCTGAATTCTGTAAAAAAACATTTCCAGTAGTTAGTCTTGGACAATTGATTCCTGAAAGTGTATGGATATCCGAGGATGAACCACTCCCCGAATCTGGTCAAATCATAGCAGTTGATGAGGAATCTTTAGTCATTAGATCAGCTGAACCCTATCTGGCTACTCGAAAAGCGACTGTTCATGGTCATTATGGAGAAATTCTTGACAAAGGAGATACATTGATAACATTGATATATGAAAGGTTAAAATCCAGTGATATAATTCAAGGTATTCCTAAAGTTGAACAATTGTCAGAAACCCGTTTGAATAATTCAATATTGATGAATCTGAAAGAAAGTTTTGAAAATTGGACCAGAGATATGACAAGATTTCTTGGAAGGCTTTGGGGTTATTCATCAACGCTAGGATAACTATGGAACAAAGTCAAATTCATTTAGTCAATAAGATTCAAAAATTTTACCGATCCCAAGGGGTACGAATTGGTGATAAGCATATAGAGATTACTTTATGCCAAATGACATCAAAAGTATTAATTTCAGAAGATGGAACAGTTAATGTTTTTCCACCGGGGGAACTCATTGGATTATCACGAGCACAGAGAATGGATTGTGCTATGGAAGAGACAATCTACTATCAAACCATGTTATTAGGAATAACAAGGGCATCTCTGAATACTCAAAGTTTTATATCTGAAGCAAGTTTCCAAGAAACTTCTCAGGTCTTAGCTAAAGCTGCTCTACAACGTCATATCAATTGGTTGAAAGGCTTGAAGGAAAATGTTATTCTCGGGGGGATGATACCTGCCGGTACTGGGTAACATATTCACCATTCAGGGAAATGGAACGGAATATATCCAAGAATATGGAATAGGAATCTATTTAGCAACAAAGTGAAGGATATTTTATTTCATCATGACAAAGTATCTTTTTTTTCCATTCAAGAAAATTATCACAATATATTAAAACAGCCATTAAAAGAGTCTTGAGAAAGAGATTTCTTTTTATGTTCATGAATATATCTTCTATAATAGGAAGAATATGAAATATTCTATGAGTGAGAACGTTTCTACCACGTACTAGACAGACAGGCAATCTTTAAGATGTAATCGATTTCGTTGGAATAATTAGATATTATGATACATTTTATTTCGCTATTTTGGGGAGGAAAGTGAACGAGAATGAGCAAAAGATATTGGAACATTGATTTGGAAGAGATGATGGAAGCAAGAGTTCATTTAGGGCATAAAACTAGGAAATGGAACCCTAAGATGGCACCTTACATTTTTACAGAGCGTAAAGATACTCATATTATTAATCTGGCTAAAATTGCTCGTTCTTTATCAGAAGCTTGTGATTTTGTGTTTGATATAGCAGGTAGATGAAAACAATTCCTGATAGTCGGTACGAAATATCAAGCAACTGATTTAGTAGCATCAGCTGCTACAGAAGCTCGATGTCATTATGTAAATAGAAAATGGCTTGGTGGTATGTTAACTAATTGGTCTACTACAGAGACGAGACTTAAGAAGTTCAAGGATTTAAAAAAAGAACAAGATATGAGACGATTCAATCAACTTCCAAAAAAAGAATCAGCTATGCTCAAGAGACAGTTAGACCAATTGCAGAAATATCTAGGTGGGATTAGATACATGAGGAGCTTACCCGATATTGCGATACCCTCCCACAACCTATATCCATACTATTTACTAAGTATGGATATACCCTTGGGGAGAGGAATCACTATTATACCTAGGGTTCCCCTATCCCTATAAATATCAATACACTCCCTATAAGGGATAAATAGAAGATATAAACTAAGGAGATATAGGGGATATATATTATAGGGTATAGGGATATATCCCCTATATACCCCTATGGGTATATCCCCTATATGATAATAGGGATAACCTTCCCCCTAGGTTACCCATATTCCCCTAGATGTTGTATATCAGTCCCTTACATATTACTCTGAATTATATATACCAACAAGATCGATTCGGAGGAATAGTAGAAAGATACAGAAACAAAATGTATTTCTCGGAAATATTCCTTTAATGAATTCCCATGGAACATTTGTAGTAAATGGGATTTACAGAATCATGGTGAATCAAATATTAATAAGTCCTGGTATTTATTACCGTTCAGAATTAGACCATAATAGAATAAATTATATATATACTGGTACTTTGATTTCAGATTGGGGAAGAAGATCGAAATTAGAGATCGATGTAGGAGAAAGGATATGGGCTCGTGTAAGCAGAAAACGAAAAATATCTATTCTAGTTCTATTATCAGCTATGGGTTTAAATCTCGAAGAGATTCTGAACAATACTCACTATCCCAAAAGACTTCTTTCAGATAATGGAATTTGAAAGTCATTCTCTTCTCTTTTATTTGGGTTAGCCCTGAATAGAGGTATTCTGGACCGAAGATATGGCTATAGGAGTCTATTCATCGCACATATTCTTTGATCAATAGTATTGTAACCATCAAAGTAAAGCAAAGCAAGCAGGAACCTAAAGGATCAAATGGAACGAGATAAAGACAAGTAAATCCCTAATTGAAGGTCGTTCAAGAAGAAAAGTATTGTTCGAAAGGGAGGATACTGCTCAATAATTCCATATCTATGTTGTAGAATCATAACATAAAGGAATACTCAATTTCACTTGGAACTTGAGCAGAGAGTAGCGATCGCTCTTCAGAGCGAAAAAGATTTTTTTCATCTTTTTTTTATAGTTACTTGAGCCGGATGAGAGGAAACTTTCAAGTTCGATCCTGAGGGGGGGGAAATCTTAGAATAACCTATCCAAATCTTTTTCTTGCTAGGCCCATAGCTAAAAAACCAATTTTATTGAGATACGGGGTACATTCAATTATGAGATTCAATCCTAGAAAGATATTATTCCTCATTACCTCTCTGCTCGTCCTCATTACCTCTTTGCTCGGGGTTCTGGAACATTTACATATATTATAGAAATGATATAAAGGATACATATCCCTATACCTTATAGGGGATTATAGGCCCCTGGTTCAGTTTACTATATATACTTAGGGTACTATCCAAATGATCCTGAACAGATTAACGTCAGCAATTTGCGAAGGAAGGGCATTAAGGTCATTATAGCTATATGAAGGGCTAATAGAAAGTGAATTAGTAATAAAAAGAAAATAGAAAAAAAAAAAGGGGGGGGGGGAAGGACCTGAGGATTTACTGAGTTGGCGGCTATTCCATCCAAAATATCGTAAGAGCCAATTTCATTTATTGGTTTGGTTGGCTGCTCCAAATTGAAAAATATTCTTAATGGAATAACCCTTTTATTATCTCGTGACTTCAAAAATTCTTATGAGAGTGAAATAATTGAGGAATCTATCATTTATTTGATAAAAATAATTTATTTTCTTCTTTAATTTCATCTTTACAAGGGGGTAATTTGGATATCGTACGATCTCCTATTAGCACACTGAATCATATCTACGATATATACGGTGTGGAAGTGGGTCAACATTTTTATTGGAAAATAGGGGGGTTTCAAGTTCATGGACAGGTACTTATAACTTCTTGGATTGTAATTGTTGTCTTATTAGGTTCAGCTACCATATCTTTTCGATATCCACAAACCATTCCTACCGACGGTCAAAATTTGTTTGAATATATTCTCGAATTTTTTCGGGACTTGACCAGAACTTAGATTGTGGAGGAAGAATATGGTCCCTGGGTTCCCTTTATTGGAACTATGTTTCTATTTATCTTTGTTTCTAACTGGTCAGGTGCTCTTCTTCCTTGGGGAATTCTAAAATTACCTCAGGGGGAGTTAGCCACACCTACAAATGATATTAATACTACGGTTGCTCTAGCTTTACTTACGTCAGTAGCATATTTCTATGCAGGTCTTGCAAAGAAGGGGTTAGGTTATTTTGGTAAATATATTCAACCAACCCCAATACTTTTACCAATTAACATCTTAGAAGATTTTACAAAACCTTTATCACTTATTTTTCGACTTTTTGGAAATATATTAGCTGACGAATTGGTAGTTGTCGTTCTTTTTTCTCCGGTACCTTTAGTAGTTCCTATACCTGTAATGTTCCTGGGATTATTTACGAGCGGTATTCAAGCTCTGATCTTTGCAACTCTAGCTGCAGCTTATATAGGTGAATCCATGGAGGGTCATCATTAAATCACTGTCCAATCAGACAGAATAGTTTCTAAGTATCGTACCAGCGCATGACTTGATATGTATGGTAGAAGCAAATCATATTTCTTAGTAAAAAGAGCTTGGTAACAAGATTTAAGATCGGTTAACTACTTCTGTCCATTAGATCTCCAGATAGAGTGGATCTGATTGGTCCATTTGTATAGAAATATGAGAGAAAATAGGATCGAACAGGTTCACTAATCGGAGTTGTTTGAGTAAAGAATGTACCCCGGCGTAGAACGATGAAAATTTTGTTCCCAGAAAGGGAAGGATTTTTTCGAGCGTGTTTACTTTGTATATAATTTGTTTCATATATTAATCCATTTATATTGATTAAAAAAGCCTTTTAGATTATATGGATTAATATATCATCTGTAGATGTTATATATAATGCCTTATAGGCTTTTACGCAGTCTATTATCCCTCCGTGATAAGAATTCATATGTTCAATAAAATGGAATCTTTATTTTTGAATATTATTCAGATGAAATATTTTCATAAGGGATAATAGGTTTCCTTATTCGTTGATATTATCACTTTGATACCATCAAGAAATATTTTGGGGACTAGCTCCTAATGAATAAGGGAGCAATAAAAGATCGATGGAGATTGACTCCACAGAGGGTATGAAATACTACTAAGTATAGATACTATGGTGAAAAACCATAGTAAAGGAATAGATAGGGTACTGTTGTAAGATAGGGGCCCCCATATATGGATACTCCTATATCATATTACTTCCCTATCTCCCCTAATCTCTATCCCTAGGTTTTCCATTTCATATACCTATTTGGATTCCCTACATTGGCTCAATTGCTGACATCCTATGGTAGGGATGTGATGGTATGGGTTCTTACCTATCCTTTCAGTTTTAATTATTAATTTACGTTATCGGAAGCAACCGATTGGGTTTACAGCGAAACCCATAAATCTATCACTGATCCAACTAGGACACTTTTACGGGACGAACCCCAAAGGGAAACTGAGGTTAAATGACAGCAGGTGATTGGATCCAAAAATTGTTCATATCGGATCATTGGTTCCGAAGATATGATAATATGGAGAGGACCAGATTGTTTGTCCGAAGCATGAACAAAATGGGATAAAGGCACCCTCGAAAAAGACAGGTTACTCACATTTGATCTGATGGTCAGAGGCGGATTCGGAGCTGGACAGTGGTAGTAATTCCCAAAAGAAAAAAAGATGGGGAGAGGAAAAAAGTAAAAAGAGAGAGAAGAGAAAAAGATGTTTGATATGCCTCCTACGTTATCCATAAAATACAAAAGTATTAGCGTAATTTGATAAAGTCATTCATTCTGAATGCTACATAAAGAATATAAGCCAGATGATGGAATAGAGAGACCTAGGATGTAGAGAATCGGGACATAGAGAATATAATAGATGTTCCTTCTCATCTCGATTCTATTTATTTAATATATGTGAATATCATATACATCCAGAAAGCTGTATGCCCTGAGAGAGGCTTGTACAGTTTGGGAAGGGATTTTTATTCATCGGAATAAGAGTCTACTTCAACCAATATGCCCTTAGGCACGGCTATACATAACATAGTAATAACACTTGGAAAGGGTGGACAATTAGCTAGAGCGGCAGGTGCTGTAGCAGAACTGATCGCAAAAGAAGATCGATCGGCCACATTAAGATTACCGTGTGGAGAAGTTCGTTTAATATCTGAGAACTGCTCAGCCACAATTGGACAAGTGGGTAATATCACTGCGAACAATAGAAGTTTCGGTAAAGCCGGAGCTAAACGTTGGTTGGGTAAGCGTTCTGAGGTAAGAGGAGTAGCTATGAACCATGTAGACCATCCTCATGGAGGTGGGGAAGGAAGAACCCCAATTGGCAGGAAAAAACCTGTGACCCCCTGGGGCTATAGTGCACTTGGAAAGAAAAGTCGGAAGAGGAATAGATACAGTGATGCTTCAATCCTTCATCGACGTGAGTAAGAATGGTTGGATATCCAAAAAAAAAAAAAAGGTAATTGATCATGGCGCGTTCACTGAAAAAAAAATCCTTTTGTGGCTAATCATTTATTGAGGAAAATTAAAAATATAAACATAAAAAAAGAAAAGAAGATAATAGTTACTTGGTCCCGGGCATCTGTCATTGTACCCGCAATGATCGGTCATACAATTGCTGTTCATAATGGGAGGGAACATTTACCCATTTATGTAACAGATCGTATGGTAGACCACAAATTGGGGGAATTTGCACCTACTCTACTTTTTCGGGGACATGCAAGAAACGATAAGAAATCTCGTCGTTAATTGAGAGAGACTTGTCATTCATTGGGGAGGATGGAGTCAATGGGAAATAATAGTCCAGGTCCAGAGATACGAGCTTTGGCGAGAAATATACGTATGTCCGCTCATAAAGCGCGTAGAGTAATTAATCAAATTCGTGGTTGTTCATATGGACAAGCACTTATGATATTGGAACTGATGCCTTATGGGGCCTGTTATCCCATATCACAATTAATTCATTCTGCGGCGGCAAATGCAAATCACAATATGGGTTTGAACAAAGCCAATTTACTCGTTGGTAGAGTCGAAGTGAATGAGGGTGATGTTTTGAAAAGGATTCAACCTAGAGCTCAGGGACGCGGTTATCCAATACAAAAACCCACTTGTCATATAACTATTGTATCGGAGGAAATATCCAGATCGAATGATCCGATTATGTCAATAGAATCCCGAAAAAAAAGGATATGTATGGCACAAAAAATAAATCCACTTGGTTTTAGACTTGGTGTAACCCAAAATGATCGTTCCCATTGGTTCGCACAATAAAGGAATTATTCCAAAGATCTCCGAGAAGATCAAAAAATACGTACTTGCATTGAAAACTATGTACGAACACATATAAAGAGCTCCTCGAATTATGGAGGAATTTCACGTGTAGAGATTCGCAGAAAGATCGACTTGATTCAGGTCAAACTCTATATTGGATTTCCCAACTTGTTGTTAATAGAAGGTAGGGGTCAAGGAATTGAAAATTTAAGAAACGATGTACTAAATATGCTCGATTCTGCGGACCGAAAACTTCACATTGCTATAGAAAAAGTTGCGAAACCCTATAGAAAACCTAATATTCTTGCGGAGTATATTGCCCTACGGCTAGAGAAGAGAGTTCCATTCAGAAAAACAATGAAGAAAGCTATTGAACTGGCTGAACGGGAAGAGGTAGAAGGTATTCAGATCCAAATTGCAGGACGTGTCGACGGAAAGGAAATTGCCCGGGTCGAATGGGACAGGGGAGGTAGGGTTCCCCTACAGACAATTCGGGCTAGGATTGATTATTGTTATTATCCGGTTCAAACCATCTATGGAGTTTTAGGGATCAAAATTTGGATTTTGGAAGATTAGGAATAATTGGTCTTTTTTTTCTCCAATCTGCCCGATCATGGATCATCAATTCTATCAGATCGAATAGAAATTAGATTTACCATTTTGGAACCATGCTATGCTTAGTGTGCGACTCGTTGGAATCAAGCTTTTCATTCTTTTCCGGAGTTATGGAGAACTCGAAATAAGAACGTATTGGTCTCTATAAAAAAACTAGAGACTAACTCATTGCTTCATATTGCCAAGATCCAATAACTATGGGTAGATACTATCACCTCGTAAATACTTTCTTCCGCGAGAGAAAAATGATATTTTGATCTCTCGTGAAGCGAGAAAGGTGTTTGGTAATGCGGAAAAAGAAGAAAAAGGAGAAATATTCTCCCAATATTGTATGGTTCATTAACTACCCTCCGAAAAGCAGTGTGATAAAGCATAATAATAATCCTGATTCATTCAAGCAAGATTGAAGGAATTCAGTTTATGAAGGAGAAAGAGCTTCGGGTCGATGAAAACTAAGGAAATTGATTCCGTAACAGATGAAAATAAAGCTCCATTGTGGAGGGAAGACCTGGGCATTTAGATAGAAGCTATGGAACAATGGAACCTATGACTGCATAATATCATATAGGAATCTTAATCATTCATTGGATAGGATGGCGAAATAAACCAAAAATCAATTAAGCTCATTGGAGTCTATAGGCCCCATGGAGCAAATATTGGAAGAGTCAATATTCGCCTGTGAAATTATTTATTAAGGCATTGGATGGAAATATAAGAGTTATTCGTCCCGTAAATTAGATTCTATATACAATATGTGTAATGCGTAGATATAGACTCATTTATATATAACTAATAACTATTGATTGTCCAATTTGACATAGATTATTCACGAGGAGCCGGATGAGAAGAAACTTTCATGTCCGGTTCTGAATTAGAGATGGGATCAAAATACTATTAACCATCGACTATAACCCAAAAAGAACAAAATTTCGTAAACAACATAGGGGAAGAATGAAAGGAGTTTCGGTAGATTCGCTCTTCAAGCACTTGAACCTGCTTGGATCACATCTGGGCAGATAGAATCCGGACAAAGAACGATTACTCGTTATGCCCGTCGTGGTGGAAAAATATGGATACGTATATTTTTCGAAAAACCTATTACAATGAGACCTGCAGAAACACGTATGGGTTCTGGGAAAGGATCTCCCTAATATTGGGTATCTGTCATCAAACCAGGTTGAATACTTTATGAAATGGGCGAGTATCTGAAACCGTCGATAGAGCAGCTGATCCGGTGTAGTACTCTTTCCATTTCATAAGTATCAGGATCAAGTAGATGTTCAACCTTTTGTTGCCAAACATACCAATTCTTACGTGGATCAAGTGGAACATAGATCAGGTGACTCAAACTGCTATGGGAAGGAAGAAAAAATCTTCAGTTATTCAGAAACTGAAACTGATCGGACCATATCCAACGAGCATCGAGACTCTATTTATGTCACCTTTTAGGATTATGATAACTTTCAACGGGAAACCACAAGGATATGGTTCACCAGAATAAAAATCTTCATCCAAAAGATTGTGCAAAACACCAATAAAATCCTTGACTATGCATAGGGAGGTAACCCTGATGGGGCACCCCTATACTCTCCTAGCCTTAAATTCAGAGGATACTAAGAATCCCTAAGGGAAAACAAGGGGAATAAAACTAGGATCCCTATTAGTCAAAGATCCATCATATAAGAGGGATAAAAGGATTACTATCACAGGTCCCCTATATGGTAAACTAACTGAAATCCAAGAGGATAATTATAGGGGAATAACAAACCCTCTATACCCATATCAATGAACATAACCCATTAACAGGCCAATAAGGGTACTATAAACCAAGTTTAGGATAGAGCCCCTCATCCTAAGGGGATAGGGATATCCTGGTATAAGGGGAATATAGTATCCCTAATACCTATTATCAAAGGCTATTATCCCTAACAATAATAGTATATAATAATGATATAAGGTATACCCTCACTAGTGATATATCCTTAATAATGTATATCACCCCTAGGGATATATATAATTACCCCCTATATATATATATATATATATCCCCTATATATCGTAAAAGGGATATACCCTTATAGGTTATAGGGATAATATAGATATAAAGGGATATTATATAGGTATATATCATGTACATAGATATATATATATATATATATAACTAATATCTCTATAACTATATTATAAATAGGATAAGATATCCCCCTAGGGATAGGTTTAATAGGGTCCTAGTATATATCTATTTAGTATCCCTAGTCCCTATAGGGTCCTATACTATAGATATATCCCTTATATCCCCTATATTATATCATATATATATTAAAATGATATCCCTATTTCCTCCTTACCGGAGGAAATAAACCTATAGGGGATATATAGGTCCTCTCATATCCCCCTATATGATTAGGTTATCCCCCTAATATCCCCTTAATGTAACCTATTTCCCCTATAGGGGATACAAATGAACCAATATCTATTCATGCACAAAAGATCCTCTAA
Source organism: Pinus albicaulis (assembly GCA_034641835.2). Taxonomy (NCBI): domain Eukaryota; kingdom Viridiplantae; phylum Streptophyta; class Pinopsida; order Pinales; family Pinaceae; genus Pinus; species Pinus albicaulis. The sequence continues at coordinate 758,148,654 of CM076580.1, forward strand.
TCGATAACTAGGCCAAAGAAAACGTTTAATTCTTTGTGTTGTATCTACACTAAGATGTTCGTCTCTTCCCATGAGTTCTTCGTCATTTTGTATGGATTTTCCGTTGAAAAATCCTACATGATCATTCTCCAGATCAAATCGATTCAATATTCGAAATTCTCTACGACGTTTTGGAAGCAGAATATCTTCTAAATTGAAGGAACTCAAAATCTTTTTTTCATCCCCCAGACCGGCTCTTTTTCTTTTTTCTGACTTCAACCACATACTAAAAATTTTATATATAAGGATATTATCATTAACTATGCTTGATAAACGATATGGCTCGAAGGACGCTATTATTTTAGGGATTTCATCTTATTTCTTTTTTGGAACATTTGCATTGCTATCCTTTGCATTGATATCATTTGCACTGCTATCCTTTGCATTGATATCATTTGCATTGCTATCATTTGCATTGCTATCCTTTGCATTGATATCATTTGCATTGCTATCCCTTGCATTGATATCATTTGCATTGCTATCCCTTGCATTGATATATTTTTCATAACCTTTTAGATCCTCATAAATAATAAGGAACATTAGATTCAGGTTAATATTTTCCTCATAGGTCCGCATAAATTTTGTCGGATCCTCGATTTCGAGAAGAATTCTGCACATCCTCGCCAGATCGAATATCTTTTCTTCCCCTATAGCTTTTAGTATTTTTTGTTGAACAAGAACTTGATTAGTTTTTCTATTTCGATTAGTTTTTTTCTTTCCATCAGTTTTTTGATCTTCTACTTTCAAACCAAATTGTTTATGTTTTACCTTACCGGTTTGTTTCTCTTCTACTTCACCAGTACCAGTTTGTTTCTCTTCTACTTCACCAATACCAGTTTGTTTCTCTTCTACTTCACTAGTACCAGTTTGCTTCTCTTCTACTTTTTTGTTCTGAACATCTGATCTAATAATACCTATTCTTTCCTCTATAACTTTGATTCTTTCCTCCCCCTTATATTTCCTATTTAACCCGTTAATGATCCTAGCCGGAATATTAGGGGAGATTATATTGATGGCCTTAGCTTTCTCTATACTGGGATACTTAATTCTAGGTTATTACTAATTGTAGCTTTACTGGTTATGCTCTTGTTATACCTTCATCAACTATTGGTAGAGCAGTAAGACTCCCCTCACCTAACTGGGAACTTAATTTAGCTGCTCTTTCCAAGAGACGGGAATGCAAATATAAAACATCTCCCGGATAAGCTTCTCAACCAAGTGGTCTTCTTAATAGAAAATACATTTGTTGATAAGCTTGTGCCTGTTTGGAGAGATCGTCATAAATTATTGATGTATTTTGTTTCTTATACATGAAGTATTCAGCCAAAGTTGCCCCTGTATAAGGAGCGATATATTGTAATGTAGCGGGAGAATCCGCAGTTTCCGCTACCACAATGGTATATTCCATTGTGCCGCGTTCTTGAAATGTATTAACTACCTGAGCCACGGAAGAAGCTCTTTGACCAATTGCTACATAGACACATATTACATTTTGACTCTTTTGATTAAGAATAGTATCTATAGCTATTGTTGTCTTGCCGGTCTGTCTGTCCCCAATAATTAATTCTCGTTGAACACGTCCTATAGGAATCATAGAATCAATAGCAATAAGCCCTGTTTGAAGGGGTTCATATATGGAACGTCTTGATATAATACCTGGAGCGGGAGATTCAATCAGTCGAAATTCGGAAGCTGAAATTTGACCCTTACCATCAATGGGTTGGGCTAGAGCATTTACAACACGACCCAAATACGCATCACTTATTGGTATCTGAGCAATTTTTCCTGTTGCTCTCACGGAACTACCTTCTTGTATCATCAAGCCATCGCCCATTAATACAACTCCAACATTATCCGATCCCAAATTTAGGGCAATGCCTACTGTACCATCTCCAAATTCCACTAATTCCCCTGCCATTACTTCATAAAGACCATGAATACGAGCAATGCCATCTCCTACTTGAAGTACGGTGCCAAGATTACCAACTCCTACTGCGCCGTTATATTGTTTGATCTGTTTCCGTATAATACTACTAATTTCGTCGATTTGAAGATTTCCCATTAGCACTTATTAATTATCTGTTGAGAAATAGGGCCTATAACAACTTACAACTAATCTGGTGTGTTCATCATGGTTCTAAACAGGCCAATATTTTGATTGATCGTACGTAAATGCAACTCAATTTTAAAACGACTATTCAAAGTTCCTATAGTTCTTCGTAAAGCTTGGCAAGAAACTTGTTGTCGGATCTGGTCAATTGCTCTTTGTTGTTCGGAGTAAATCGTTTCATTCTTGGGATCCTCTAATTGTTCCAAATTCTCAGAAGCAGCATTGATGAGATCCTCTTTCTCTCGTTCTACTTGGGAGTCTCCATTTACCCGCATTTCGTCCCCTATCATTTCCACTTCCCTTAAGCGAGCCCGAGCTTTCTCGAGCTGATCGATAGCTCCTTTACATAGTTCTTCCGAATTCCGAATAGTATTCAATATTTTATGTTTACGGTTATCTAATAGATTACTTAATGAAAGTAGATTATCTATTCACAAATTTCACGAATTCATAATCTCTTCCCAAACCGAACACGAATCTTTCGATTCATTCGGCTCTCCTGCTCAGTTCTTTTTTATTCCCCAGGAACATATACGTTCCCCCTTCACACCAAGCCTGCCCTTTCCGTTCCGTTTACGGAAGATTAGAATAAATTTATAAAAGACCGAGATCTCCAAGGGCTCTTCCAGCAAAAGGGATTTGCAATTATCAATAAAGTTGTTTTTGTTTTCGTTTCCCCTTTTCTCTCCTATTCTTCCCCCATGAAATTTGAATCATTCCATTCAATTAATTAATTTGTGCCTCCTTATTTTTGTTCTATCGAATAATTTCCTTTCTATTTAGGTTGTCAGTTCAGCATTGGAACTAAAATTGGATGGGAGATTGGGACTATTTTTCAGTAAATAGATGAAATTATTCCATTGATATGAATGTTTTATATCGGATCAATCTCCAACTATGCCTTTGAATCCATCTCATCTTGACACAGCGGTGGAAAGAATACCCAGTTAGTTGTGCTTAGAATTCAAACAGTTCATCTTTAACCATTCTAGTGGTCCTCCCTCATTGGTTGGTATAAACTAAGAGTTCATTTCCCAAACAATTACGAAATGCTATAGTTCTTCGCTATTCCCCGTTCGGAAGTAATTCATTGAGATCGTGCACTTTTCTATCTCCAAAGTGCAGCTGGTTGGGCCCAGCCATCTTATTCAAATATACAACTCGCACACACTCCCTTTCCAAAATAGATCAGTACACTAAGTACCACACTTGGATTTATTATATTTGTTTCTAAAATATTGGTATTTGATCCGAAACCCCCAGCAGAAGGCCAATAACTCAATGAAATGAAAGGATCAATTACATTTTTCATATGCTCGCCCCTCATAGATAAGGATATGTTCTACATCATTTTGTTCTTTTCTTTTTTGATCCTATCTAGTTCTGGATAAGAATATTTTGGATACTTAGTCCCAGGTTTTTGATAAGGATAAAATGAATTTGCTTGCCCTATCCATTCCCTTCCCTTCCCTTCCCTGTCACACGCGTCATTAATCTTTCCGACCAAAGTAGGAAGAAGAATTCATTTTCTAATTATTCAGATCAGCCTCTCCCGCAGCTGAACAAGGAAATTCTTGGAGAAATACTAATGTAATGACAAGGTGTAGGGATCTTCTTCTTCTTCTTCTTCTTCTTCTTCTTCTTCTTCTTCTTTTTTTCCAGGATTAAACAAAGGGATTTGCAAATAGAAGCGCTAGGGCCACAACTAGTCCATAAATTGTTAAAGCTTCCATAAAAGCTAAACTTAGCAGTAAGGTACCTCGTATTTTACCTTCTGCTTCTGGTTGTCTTGCAATACCTTCTACAGCCTGGCCCGCAGCAGTGCCCTGGCCAACGCCAAGGCCAATGGAAGCAACCCCTACAGATAATCCAGCAGCAATAACAAAAGCAGCAGAAATTAAGGGATCCATGGTAATCTCCTCTTACTAAGATCAGGAAATAGTGTAAAGGACTGATCCAATCCATAATGATACACCCGAAAATACAACATTTTTGCTACTTGACCAACCATCAGGAGAGGCAAGTGCAACAGGTACGCCAATCACTGGTAAAAATGAAATAGCAATTAATGCAAACACAGTCGATTGGAAAGCAATAGTCATGGTTGTGATCTTACAAGCTCCCAACAGATTGAATAGACTATACCATCTGATCCCCAATTTTCAATTCTGATCAAATGCACTATGGAAAGGATTTGACCATAAATTGATTGAGCTTTTCAAAAAATTTCAATTTGATATTTGAGTGTGAGAGGAGAGGGAAATTCGTTTTTTTTTTTTTTTTCCATTCTAGATGATGATGAAAAATCACCATATGTCACAGGTATAGTTGGTATCGACCCGGCCTTATGCTTATAGTTAGGGATTATCCGAGGGGGTAGAATAGAAGTTGTCCCTCGGGAGAGATGGCCAAGTGGTTGATGGCTCCGGTCTTGAAAACCGGTATAGTAAAAAAAAACTATCGAGGGTTCGAATCCCTCTCTCTCCTGTTGTTTTTCAACAATCACATTTATTGGTCTGGTCCAATAAAAAAAAAAAAAAGAGAATAGCTCGGCTGTATATAGCCGAGCTACAAAGATCCAGTTGGAAAGAGAGTATTTGAAAATACTCCTATCCCGCCGATATGGGAGATAGATGTAATGAAACTGAATCGATTTATCTTCCATCTGGTTCGATCTATTTTTTCAGTTAAGAGGAGTCATGGAAAGGACAGGTTCGAAATCACGATCAATCCCTTTCTCAAATCCTGCTGCAGCTGCACGAGCCCTTCCCGCATGCCACAAATGGCCTACGAAGAAGAAAAATCCTAAAACGAAATGGGAGGTGGATAACCAACTTCGGGGAGAGACATAATTCACCGCATTGATTTCGGTAGCTACACCACCCACAGAATTTAAAGAACCTAAAGGAGCATTAGTCATATATTCTGCTGAACGTCGTTCCTGCCAAGGCTGTATGTCTTTTTTCAACTTGCTCAGATCCAAACCATTAGGGCCCCTTAGGGGTTCCAACCAAGGAGCACGGAGATCCCAAAAACGCGTCGTTTCTCCTCCAAAGATAATTTCTCCAGTCGGAGAACGCATAAGGTATTTACCTAAACCAGTAGGTCCTTGGGCAGACCCCACACTAGCTCCAAGACGTTGGTCTCTAACTAAAAAAGTAAACGCTTGAGCTTGAGAGGCTTCTGGGCCGGTGGGCCCATAAAATTCACTGGGATAAACTGTATTGTTGAACCAAACGAAACAACAAGCAATAAAACCAAAGACAGATAGAGCCGCTAAACTATAGGAAAAATAAGCTTCTCCGGACCATACAAATGCACGGCGAGCCCATGCAAAAGGTTAGGTTAAGATATGCCAAATACCAACGAAGATACAAATGGAACCTAACCATACATGTCCTCCAATTACATCTTCTAGATTGTCCACGCTAACGATCCATCCTTCTCCTCCGAAAGGAGATTTAAGTAAATAACCAAATATAGCACTTAGGTTAAGAGTTGGGTTCGTAATTTTTCTTACATCTCCACCGTCGGGAGCCCAAGTATCATATATAGCTCTAAAATACAAAGCTTTGAGCACTGGAAGAAAAGCACCAACACCTAGCAAGATTAGGTGAATACCCAAAATTGTGGTCATTTTGTTTCTATCTTTCCATACATAGCCAAAGAATGGAAAAGATTCTTCTAAAGTTTCGGGTCCTATGAGTGCATGATAAATACCACCAAAACCTAAAACCGCAGAAGAAATTAAGTGAAGTACCCCAGAAAAAAAAAATATGGAAAAGTGTCCATGATTTCCCCACCAGGACCGACTCCCCATCCTAGAGTAGCTAGATGGGGAAACATAATCAATCCTTGTTCATACATAGGTTTTTCCGGTACGAAATGAGCCACTTCGAATAGGTTCATTGCTCTGGCCCAGAATACAATTAACCTGGCATGAGCCACGTGAGCCCCAAGCAATTTACCATACAAATTTATAAGTCGGGCATTACCGGCCCACCAAGCGAAACCAGTGGTTTCTTGATCACGACCAGCTAAAGCTATAGTTCCATTAAAGAGCATTTCCACGGGGTAAGACCTCCTCAGGGAATATAAGGCTTTCATGAGGCTGATCTTGAGTCGCCATCCAAGCACTAATACCTTCATTCAGGAGAATATTTTTTGTGTAGAAAGTCTTAGATTCAGGATCTTCTGCTGCACGGATCTCTTAGGAAACAAAATCATAGGCACGTAAGTTTAGAGCTAGACCAACTACTCCAATGGCACTCATCCATGAACCGGTCACTGGCACAAATAACATGAATAAATGTAACCAATTTTTATTGGAAAAAGAAACTCCAAAAATCTGGGACCAAAAGCGGTTAGCAGTGACCATGGAATAAGCCTCTTCGGCTTGAGTCGGATTAAAGGCATGGAACGTATTTGCACCATCACCATCTTCAAATAAAGTATTTTCCACGGTAGCACCATGAATAGCACATAGAAGAGCATCACCCAATACTCCGGCAACTCCCATCATATGAAATGGATTCAAGGTCCAATTATGAAAACCTTTAAAGAAGAGGATAAAACGGAAAATAGCTGCTACACCAAAACTAGGTGCGAAAAACCAACCGGACTGGCCCAATGGATAGTTCAAAAATACAGAAACAAAGACAGCAATTAGAGCAGAGAATGCAATTGCATTATAAGGTCGCAATTGTACAAATCGAGCAAGTTCAAATCCATAGAGGGGAAGAAAGGGCTCAGAGACAAATCCATCCTACAGCATATAAGGCCCTATCAACTAAGGTAACATGAACCCTAAAGGTTCTTCTTAGGATCTATGATAACAGTAGTGACCCTTTTCGCTACCGTTTACTATCCATAATTCCCCTATATCCCCAGCAACAATGAAAGCTACAAAAAACACAGCAGCAATACTGCTGGATAGGACCATTTCAATATTCCCCATGCGTAATCCTACGTATAAACGTTGGGGAGGACGAACACTGAGATGGAATAGACCTACTAATATACCCAAAATACCCGCTGCTATATGATGAGAAGCTATTCCTCCCAGAACAAAAGGATCAAAACCTTCAGCTCCCCATGCTGGATCCACTGGTTGTATTTTTCCAGTTAGTCCATAAGGATCAGACACCCATATCCCAGGACCATACAAACCCATTACATGAAATGCTCCAAATCCGAAACAAGCTACTCCTGAGAGGAATAAATGAATTCCAAATACTTTTGGAAAATCTAAACAAAGTTTTCTCGTACGTTCATCATAGAATATTTCCAGATTCCAATATACCCAATGCCAAATAGCTGCCAAAATCATCAGGCCAGAAAACATGATATGTGCCCCGGCCACACCTTCATAACTCCAAATACCGGGATTAATTACAGTTTCTTCGGTGATGTTCCATCCACTCCATGATTTTCTCAAAAGGTTCTCTGGGTAATAACCTTTTCATTTTTGCCCATTTGACGAAATAAAATATGCTAACTAAGAGAAATAAGATACTATATCATTCTTTGGTCATAATCAGCATAATTATGAGAGGGGATAGATCCTTCGATTTATTATAGGAAATACCTCTTTCAAATTCTTTATTGGAAGTCTGGTGACGAGGAAATGATAGGTACAAACCATAGTTCAGATCTTCCTGCAACATATCTATGATAGACCTCGTGCTCTAGAGATTCAATATTCTAGAAATGAAATATCCAATGAGGTAGGACCATCTTTATGAAGATAACAGATCGGTCTTCTGTACTATAAATATGGATCTATTTCAACAAGTCGCACACCCATATTCCAAAAATCCTTAGAGAAAATTAATTACACGATCAAACTAGTGGAACAAGATAAGCTAAAAACTAAAAGCCACTATTTGGTCTGGGTTTGAATCCCTTAGTTCTTTTTTTTTTTCTTCAAGAGCTCACCAGGCTAATTTTGGAGTTCCTCTAGTCCCAACTAACCGGAATCCCATCCAATAAAACAGAAGAATTATAAATCTCCAAGATAATAGATAGGAATACTGCAAATAGAGCCATTTTAAAACCCATAAGAGTAGTAGTTCCCCATCCAGGAGCTACTTTACCATATTCTGAATTAAGCGGTTCTAAGGACGTTCCTACACGGGTTTCTCTTGGCGTGATTTTGGAAGTATCATTAATGGTCTGTGTAGCCATAGAAACTATTGTATTGGTTAAGATATGTTAACTTTTTGTTATATGGTAAACATACCATGATATGGGGATCACCTAATAATGGAAACTGCAACGTTAGTCACCATTTCTGTATCTTGTTTACTTGTAAGCTTTACTGGTTATGCCCTATACACCGCCTTTGGGCAACCCTCTAAACAACTTAGGGATCCTTTTCAGGATCACGAGGATTAATTGAAAGAATGACCTTCCCCTATAGGGAAGGTCATTCTTTCTTTGATGGGAGATAAAGAATGAATATTTGGAGAAGAAAAATTATTTCCCCCCTTTAGTCGGAACTTTGGGTGGTTCTCGGAAGAAAATAGCGAAAAAAATTATCCCTAGGGTCGATACCAACAGGAATGTATAAACCAATGCTCCCATAGATTTGATCGTAATTTACAATTATGGAGATAGCTTTCGTACTAATATTGATTAGAGAAGAGATAGGAGCAATATCATACCACTTGTCTTTTAGTAGTTGGATCTCCCAGTTTTTGGAATGCTCCAAATTCTATTCGAGAATCCAGATCCGGGTCGATACCAGCAAAAACATCTCGGAATAAGGTCCTAGCACCATGCCAAATGTGTCCAGAAAAGAAAAGGAGAGCAAATGTAGCATGTCCGAAAGTAAACCAACCCCTTGGACTACTACGAAAAACACCATCGGATTTTAGAGTAGCACGATCTAATTCAAAAATTTCACCTAATTGAGCACGTCTAGCATATTTTTTCACTATAGCAGGATCACCAAAACTGACCCTGTCAAGTCCACCACCATAGAACTCAACAGTTACACCTACTTGTTCAACACTATACTTTGATTCTGCCCTCCTAAAAGGAACATCGGCTTTCACAATTCCTTCTTTGTCCACCAGAACTACCGGAAATGTTTCGAAAAAGGTAGGCATACGACGTACAAAAAGCTCATTTCCCTCCTTATCTTTGAAGATAGGGTGTCCTAACCAACCAACAGCTATTCCATCTCCATTGTCCATTGCACCTGCTCTGAATAACCCCCCCCTAGCTGGATTATTACCAATGTAATCATAAAAAGCGAGTTTCTCGGGAATTTTGGACCAAGCTTCTGATAGGCTCAAATTTTCGGCCAGACCGGCACGAACCCGTCGATCTATTTCTTGTTGGAAGTACCCCTGATCCCACTGGTA
>CM076580.1:758165672-758292281 GCA_034641835.2 Pinus albicaulis
CTTTTTCAAATTGTTTCTTCTTAAGGACCAAAAAACCGATGGATGTAAACGAATGGCACGTCCTTCTACTAAAATAGGTTGAAACGCTTGTATTCCCAATTTGTGTAAGGTAGGTGCTCGATTCAACAATACGGGATGTCCTTGCATAACCTTTTGAAGTACTTCCCATACAATGGGTCCCTTATCTCGAATCCTACTTTTAGCAGCTCTTAGGTTGGGAGCAATATGTCGTCCAATGAGACTACGAATTACAAATGCTTGAAAAAGCTCTATTGCTATTTCTGAGGGTAATCCACATTGGTACAATGATAGAAAGGGACCCACCACAATAACGGAACGACCTGAATAATCAACTCGTTTGCCTAGTAAATTTTCATGAAATCTTCCCTCTTTTCCTTCGATCACATCTGAAAACAATTTATAAGGCCTATCATGACTGTCTCTCATTGGTTGTCCGCAGATACCATTATCAAGAAGTGCATCTACGGCTTCCTGGATCAATTTTTTTTTACAAATAACAAATGACTCAGATCCACTTCTTGCTAATAAATTTGTAAGAGTATTATTCCGATTGATAACTCTTCGATAAAGTTCATTTAGATCTGACGAGGTAATAAGTCCACCTTCACCTAATTGAACGATTGGCCTCGGTTCGGGAGGAAGAACTAGTAATAGGCATAAGACCATCCATTTTGGTTCTATATTTGTTCGGAGAAAATGTTTAGCCAATTTAATGCGTCCAACCAGAAAATCCTTTCTTCTTCGAATTTTTTCATCCTCCCATCTATCCACAGTGGATTCTTGGTTCTCCTCCAATCTATTCCATTTCAATTCCACCAAGTTCTTCCATTCCATATGTGAAGGATCTATAATCATTTTTAGATCCATACCCGTTAGTTGTTCCCCGATAGCATCTCCCCCAGTAGCTATTTCTCTCTCTTTAAATGTTCCAGAACCCCGAGCAAAGAGGTAATGAGGACGAGCAGAGAGGTAATGAGGAATAATATCTTTCCAGGATTGAATCTCATAACTGAATGTACCCCGTGATCTCAATAAAGTTGGTTTTTTAGCTATGGGCCTAGCAAGAAAAAGATTTGGATAGGTTATTCTAAGATTTCCCCCCCCTCAGGATCGGACGTGAAAGTTTCCTCTCATCCGGCTCAAGTAACTATAAAAAAAAGATGAAAAAAAACTCTTTTTCGCTCTGAAGAGAGATCGCTACTCTCTGCTCAAGTTCCAAGTGAAATTGAGCATTCCTTTATGTTATGATTCTACAACATAGATATGGAATTATTGAGCAGTCTCCTCCCTTCCGAACAATACTTTTCTTCTTGAAAGACCTTCAATTAGGGATTTACTTGTCTTTATCTCGTTCCATTTGATCCTTTAGGTTCCCGCTTGCTTTGCTTTACTTCGATGGTTACAATACTATTGATCGAAGCATATGTGCGATGAATAGACTCCTATAGCCATATCTTCGGTCCGGAATACCTCTATTCAGGGCTAACCCCAATAAAAGAGAAGAGAATGACTTTCAAATTCCATTATCTGAAAGAAGTGTTTTCACAAAGTTCAATTAGCAATTTGATACAGAATATCTAAACCCTGGACTAATTCCTCTTTCTCAACATCTTGAAAAGATGCTTATAATTCTGAGCTTCATGCTACTCCTCTAGAGGGGCATGTCAGAGCTAAATGCATCCCAATGAGATTGAATAGGATGACAGTTCCTGATTACGGATCTGTATGATCGGAACTTGTGATCAAGTCACACATCGCAATATACTGGACCTTCTAATTCTTTCCGAGTTTTAGCTAATAGATTCGCAATATAACTGGGAAGTCGTTTCAAATACCATACGTGAACCACCGGACATGCCAGTTTAATGTATCCCATTTTATATCTTCGAATTCGAGAATCAACGAATTCAACTCCACATTGTGTGCAAAATTTTGAGTCTATCTTCTCATTTCCGATCCTTGGAGAATTTCCACAAGCACAAACTCTAATTTTGATAGGTCCAAAGATTCTTTCACAAAACGATCCATCTCTTTCTGGTTTATTAGTTTCATAATGTAGAGTAAAATATTTAGTCACCTGTCCAACTATCTCGCCATTAGGTAAAAAAAATTCGGACCAAGCACAAATCTGTTCGGGAGAAGCTAATCCAATTCAAAGTTGTTGATGTTTATTCTGTTCAATCATAAAAGATCTCAATTTATTGTGATCAAACTTCCTCTTTATCTATCTGAAAGTATTTCTCAGATATAATAGGATGATTCAATTCTAGAGCTAAAGATCATAATTCTCGAATGAGCAATCGGAAAGATTCTGGAGCAGTGTCAGGTTTAGGTATTGGCCCTCCAGTGATAATGGCACCAAGTACTTCATTACGAGTTCTAATATTGTCAGATTTGAGAGTAAGCATCTCTTGTAAAATATAAGCAACACCAAAACCTTCTAGAGCCCAAACTTCCATTTCTCCTATTCGTTGCCCCCCTTCCCTTAGGGGCCCCTAATGGACCTAGAATGTGATAGGAGTCTAGGTCCCTTCTTATTCCCAATGTATCCTATTTAGTTGGGAATAAATATACATTTCCGGTAGCATAATGGTAATGCTGAAGTTCATTCAGGATCCTTACAAAAAATGAGGAATTCTAATCCCTTTCCAGTAGGAAGGCGGAGCGGAATGGATAGAGGAATGGTTGATAAATTCCCCATTTCTACAGATTGGCTGAAGGGAAGTACTGTAGTGAAACTAATTAATGACCGTGTCCCTTTCGTACGACCACCATTGGGAGTACCCGAAGAAAATTATTTTGCATCACTGTCCTCCAGCGTCCTAGAGGGTGGTGTCGTATATTCTACAGGTCATCCAAATCAATTGCTGTCAATTTTGATTCGGATGATCCAGAGGAATCATCATTGACTATGCAATAAAAAAAAATTGAATGACCGGTGGAGATAGATTTAGCTAAAGAAAAAGCTTTTATTGCGGCTGGTTGGTAGTGGTTGTATCTCTGCTCTTGGTTTTCCTCCAAATTTTGAATGCTCATCCTCCGATTGTTAGACCCGAAACACTAGACAAGGATAATTGTTGTGCAGTTGATGCAAGTCCCCTGGTTTCGACAGGGCTTGAAGCACCTACAAACCCACAAAGATGTCAATTTCGGCTCTGTCTTCTTCACCCCCAAACAGATTTATCTCAATGCCTTCAACATCATCTTCTACTCGCCAAGTTTAAATCTCTCGAGACTATTTAAGAACAAGCTCAAGAAGCAAGGGGAAGAGTCGAGGTTTGCGTCAACTCAGGCAACATCGAGCAGAATGTTGAAGCTTGAAGAGATTTCCAAGTTGTTTCAGTTCAGCATAAAGAAGTCAGAGATTTGTAAGTTGAAGTTACAGTGATCACCGTAGGGATGGAAGGGTCCTCTATGTATTGATGTCTAGATTTTCTAAGTCAAGCTCTTGCTCTTGTTAATGGAACTTCTTAATTCTGAGGGGGATACGTTGGAGTAGAATAAGTTATAAAACCAAGATTTGAAGCCTGACCTCGAAGACATTGTGTGGATGCGAGATAAAGGCAATAAGTTGAATAGATATTTGATATTAGTTGTATATACTCGATCATGATTACTCCCCTTGGTTTTAATCCTTTTTCTTGCTTACCACTGAAGTGGTTTGTAGATACATATGTGTTAAATTCTAGATTTTAGCATAAAAAATGAGGGAAACAGTCAACCAGATAGAAAGAAAGTATTTTTAACGTCCACGAGGCTAAAAATAACCTATGGGACAAATTGCTTCTTCATCTGTCTCTTATATTCGGCCCTTTTCTTGTGGAGTTTTACAGTAAATGCTCCCAACTTATCGACAAACTCTTCACTAAATAGATTATCCCAAGAGCTAGTTGCCAGAATACCTGCATAATTTTCCTTGCTGCCTTTGAAGGCCTTGCATTCTAAAATGAAATGTTTTTCAGTTTCCACTTTTCTGGAAGAGAAAACAATACATACTCTTTCCTCCAACATTTCTTTTGGCCTTTTCCAATGCCCTGTTTCACAACATAGTTTATGAGAATTAGTCCTTAATTAAGCAATAACAATTTTAGATCTCCAAGAAATACCGGCTCCTATGTACATTTTTATCGATGATTATGAGTGGGGTTAAACTCTTCAATGTAGTACTTCTTGTTTCTCCCTATCTCTTTCTCCCAAGTACGTTTGTGGAACTTATCCATAACAAAAAAAATTATCTCTTTATTGTTTGTAGGACACATGCTCAAGAAAATACCCCATTTACTAAACCATTTGTTATTTTGCAGCATCCAAGTCTTATTTCTTTTTCACAATCTGTCATTAAACACAACCTTAGGCCATCTACCATCTTCCATTTGCTCAATTTTTTTCAAATACCTTATGACTCGCACCATAGCAATTGCTTCAATAGGAGCAACCCTTGTTTCACTTAACAAGATAGCATAAGGAACTCCACTTATAATTTTGAATTTTTTTTGTAATCAAACGCTTCTGAATTTTCTCAATTTGTTTCCATTGCATATCAGTTGAGCTGCTGGCCCACATTTCACAACCATAGAGAATCACCGAAATCACTAGAAGCCCAAAAATAGTTAGAGTGGTTTTCCAGTCCCATAGCTCTGCCTCTCTACACCTGTTTTGAAGAGCATAAAATGCTTTCCAATCCCCTAAAGTTCTTTTCTTTCTACAACCATCCCAACTTAAATTTTTGTTGAAGTTAATTCCGATGCATTTGTAGTCTGCAAATTCTTCCAGAATGTTGCCTTCAAAGTAGAACTTATGCCAATTATTCTTTCTTTTGTTAGAGAAAACCACTACTTTCGTTTTTCTAATACCTACTCGCATCCCCACCCTTCTACAAAAATGCTCAAGGGAATGCAAGTGTTCTTGCAAACCAAGAGTTAATTTAGCTATCTATATAAGGTCATCTGCATACAAAAGAAGCCTTATAATGAACTTTCCCAAATGGATACCATCAACCCCTTGCGAATTTAGCCACTCTTCAAGCTTGTCAATGTATAAACCAAAAAGGGTAGGAGACAATGGGAAACCTTGCTCAACCCCGATATCGCTTCTAAAACTTTCAAAAATGCCTACTGAAGTTCTAATTTTGACTTTCACCTCTTCAGACAGCCTATGCACAACTGCTCTCAAATGTCTGGGAACCCCGAGTTCCTCCATTCTGCGCCAAAGCTTATCCATAGGAACCATGTCAAAGGATTTTCTGAAATCAACAAAGCAACAAAAAACTTCTTCCTTTTTTTCCCAAATGTTTTCAATGATGTGCCTTAAAGTTATACAGTGATCAAATGTGGAACATTTAGGTCTAAAACCTGCTTGCCCTTTAGCACGTTTATCTCTTTCTTCTGCCCACTTGTTGATTTTATTTTCTAACATGCTTCCAAATAACTTTGCAAACAAGGGGTTTATCATTATGGTTCTATAATTGAAGAGATTATTGATGTAACCACTCTTGAAAAGAGGTATTTCCATACTAGTTGTCCAATCTGTGGGGAAGCCCTCCTGTATGAAGTTGTTGAAAATTTTTGTAATGTGAAGTGAAAGATTAAATCTCAGATACAAGTGTTCAACATATGTCAAATGTCGTGAATATAATTAAAAAACACAAATATAACAAACATAGAATGTAAATTATTCGAATAATTGAAAGTAATTCATATATAGTTTAAGTTGTGTTTTTATTTGTCACTTGATCAACACATATAGTTTAAGTGATCATTTCTACCATTTTCAACTATATTTTATTGGTAGCAATTCCATAAGATGCATGTTGTGATTCTCTTCATCCTTTTTCAATGATGAATTATTTTTTCACAATATATATTTTATTAGCTAAAAAGTAGAGAAGATAAAAGGTATGTTGGTGAAATGGATAGTGAAAATATAAATCAAAAGCCTCAATACATATTTCACACAATAAATAGTTGCCTGACAATCTTGTTTTTAAGAGGGAAATATTATTACCCACTAAAGATTTATGCAAGTTATTAGTTTACCATTGACCAATGCAACTTATAATGTTTAACTTTGAAAATAAATATTTACTTTTAAATATTATAAAAAAAAAACTAATTTCTAAACATTTGATTGGATCATAACTTGAATGTCTTATTGTAGGGTTTGCATATGATAATGCCATGAGGCTAAATGCCTCACATATTTTATGCCATAATTTTTGGATATAGTTGCAATATTTATGCATTATTTTTAGATATTAGTGTAGTGATTTTTTAATTCTTAAACTTTGAAGGAAGTAAATAACATATTTACGCTCAGTTACTTCCCACCATAATTTAAACAAGTCTTTGCATACAAAATGGATAAGAATAAGATGTAAATAAATATATTTACCCAGGGTTACTTCTCACTACTATTTATCTTTTCCTCGATAATCATGTAGGAGTAAAACTCTAAATGTATAGACTTACTAGTGGTTACTACCCACCAAAATTTATGCAAGCCTATGTGCTTGAGAAATCAATTAATTTATCCATTTGACATCTCAATATATTAGTTCCTTCCAAAGCAAGACTATAATCCTACCTATTGACCATTATTAATTTAGCACACATTGAACAATGTAGGTTATAATTTTTTAGGCAATTTTTCCCATAACATAATTTTTAACTTGAGTGGTAGGGACTAAGTTGCCTTGCACCACTTGTTGATATTTTATTGTTTATATATATATATATATATATATATTTGTAAGCTTACTGGGACCTTTTTATTCATTATCTGTAAAAAAAAATACAGGTTACATCCAAAGTCCAAATGGTTAGGTGGCCTCAACCTACCTAGAGGGAAACCATGTATGTTGGCCACCGAAAAAATGAAGACTTTTTTCATACTAAGAATATGTTCCCTGAGAGTGTCCTACGTCAAGCACTAGAGTCTTCCAATCATCCAAATCAATATCCAGTATACCAACTTTCTAGTTAAGCTTATCTTCCCACTATGTTATAAGTTGGCAGACCTGGGCAGAGTTTCCCTCATGATAGGTAGTGGCAGCTTCATTAATGATGTGGGAGGCTAACTTACGGCCATGGGTCTTACCATTGTAAGCTTTGCGGTTACAAAACTTAAAGGATTATTTAGGCTACTTACCACGACCACGAGAACCCCAGGTGGTCTTTCCCTTCCTTGAGGCAGCACAGGCCATGGTTCGGGACTGACTGAGAGAATTGATGTCAACTTACTTGAACCCTGTGAGATGAACCGATGAGATCCTATACCCAGGAGCAATATTCTTCTAGGGGTCGCATTGGACTAGGGAACCTTCCAAAGTAACCACATGTGAGGGCCACAACTGATACATACACCAATTCTTTCTCTTGTTGTAGACTGGAAACTGGAAATAAAAATAGTCCCAAAGCCAAAATTGAATTTGACTCTGCCCGAAATTGTTGAGGGTATAAGTATAAACCGAATAGCCCACATATCGTAACCCTAAAGGTCAAGGACCTAAAACATAGACATGTAGAAGATAAACAAATTCATTTCACCAGATACAAAAACAAGAAGAATACCAGGAACAACACATAGGCCTTACCTAGTAAATGCCCATTTGTGACAACAAAATTCCAAAGAACACAGACACAGGAGTAAAGAAAACAAAAGAACCCTCATACAATTCTGCAACTACCATATAGGAATCCAAGTAGCGTTCCTTCCAAACTGTCCAATTCAAAACATATCCATTCTTCCTCGAGACCAGCAGACATGTATAACAAGCCATGGGAGTAGGGATACAAGGTTTGAGACTAAAAACATACCTGAGAAATGTGGCCTGAACCAAATATAATTGAACCGATTCCCGGTGAAGTATCATGAAGGACACCTCCCCCAAGTCCTCGTGTTGCTCGGACCAGAGTGAATTCGAACAAGATTTGTGAATATGAAACTTACAAAACTTACCAACGAAAAAGCCAAAAACATTCACCGTTATTATGCTACTGCCACCTTCTGGATTGGCATTAAATGAGACCATGCGCGAGGCCACTGCTCCATGTGCCTCTTGCAAGTGGAGGGTGTTGGAGGAGCTCCTCGGTATTTTAATAACGAACGATGGGCAATGGCGGGACTTAATATTTCCAGATCACACCCCCATTGAGGATTATTACTTATATATTTAACTCATATATTATTATTTTTTATAATTAATAATAAAAATAATATTTTTTTCTTTGATGGAGAAATTGATTCACATTATGCACGGGGATTGGGATCAACAACCAACAATCAAGCACAATTCCTTACTCTTTGGCAAGGTTTAAACCTAGCCATCAAAAAGAAAATTCAGAGAATTGTGATATTTGGTGACTTAATGGTAGTGATTCAACAAGTATGGGAGGCTAAACATCAACCTAAAGTGACCCATTCTCCCATGGAGTTGAGGAACCTTCTTCAACTTCAACAATTTGAATAGGTTGATCTCTTTCATTTTTAAGGAATCTAAATTCCACAAGATGCATAAACACAGAGGAAAAAAGTTGTCTCAAGGGACTATAAAATTGAAAAATGATCATCAAACAATCATCCCATTACCATGATGTATTCATATAACAAATATGGAATATCATAATTCATTTATGAACATTCAATATGGAAAAAATTTGAATATTTTATGAAGCATGCAATTAGTTGGAGAATCAATGTATTTTATTTGAGGGTCTCCATGGTTTGGCAGTCGTCATTTATTGTCTGGATTCGATCATCCCCCATGGACTACCCCTGTCATCTCAACATTAACACTTGGCTCGTGCACTCATTATCCCTCTGCTTGGTGTATCCTCATTGTTATACAAAATTTTAATCTACGGATAACTAAATTCCCTGAGTGTGGTGTTCCTTCACTCAGAACAATAGAAGAAAGACAACTATTATTTTCTCTAAGACAAATAGATAGACATCAAGTACATAAGCCTACTTGCAATCCTTTTCGCTCTCTTTCTCCTTCTGTCGTTGTTGTCGTCGCTCTTAATCCAACTAAAGCCGCTAGATCGATTCCTACAATCAAAGACAAAGAACACCAAACAACATACAAATATACAAGTATCTACTTATCTTAATCAAATCAAACCGATTAGATCTGAGAATACATACATCATCAAGAATACATTTCACAAGATATAAACATATGTACGAGAAAATGAACAAATATCTTTATTAAGAAAGTAGCAGGAGAATATTACAACCAATAGATCAATTTGTCGTCAGCCTGCTCCAACTTCATTACATCCTCATCACATCAAGCATCATCACAACAACATATCAATACTTCCAGCTCTTATCAATTGATAATCCAACATCATAACTTTGCACAAAATTCTTCCTCCCTAGCACTTATATAAGTGCTCAATTTATAGGGAAACTGAAGGTAGTTTCTCACTGAATGGCTTTCTAATAATAGGTAAGACATGTTTCCAAGTTCAGAGGTGATGGATGGACACTTGTATTCAAAGTATGACACCTATGATATCTTCTAGAAGGCACTGGCCATGTGGAGATTCCCGGAACAATGATGATTTCGCTCCCAGGAGACCAACGCACCCTTGAGTGTCGGGAGGTGCACTGTAGTGCACCCTTGCATGGATGTAGTTGCACTACAACGCAGTTAGGCCCTTACAGAGGAGCATTGATGATTCAATGGGTCATATAATATATACTTCAAACCTTGGAAATATCAAAATTGAAGCCATAAAAGGAATTTCTTGACTTAGGGCATAAAGCAACTGAATTAAGGGAATGATAGACCCTATTTATTGGTCTTGGAGGATGATGCCCAATTTAACCAATTCTTGGGGATGATGCCCAAATTGGCCTATAACAGCGGCCCCCTAAAGCTTTAAGTCAAAATAATAATAATATTTGTAGTAGATGCTTTACGATGTGATGAGTAGGATCTGAAGCAAACGGTGACCTGCATCAATTTGAAACACATTACATCATGATATCTTAAATCTTGGACATGAATTTTTGAGGGAGGCATACCCATACTCATCACAAAAACTATCATAACATGTACATAATTCAAAAATTCGTCTACATCGTAATGTTGCCCAATATAGACATGCCTACAGATATAGGCCCATGTTCGAATGACGATCTGTATGTAAAGTCATTGTACAGATGATGTGTACAATTATCCTTGTTAGTCATCAGTATTTTTCACTATTGATAGATGACTATAGATTGATTCTAGATTTATAAAAACAACATTCTTTGAACATTGTGAGTTTTAGAAATCTCATTGCCTTCATTATCCTTATGGAAAAAATTTTCACTATTTCACCATTTTACCATTCCATGGTTACCCTGTCACTCTTAAAAAACCCCTTATAGCCTTATGCCACTCATCTCCATCCTTTTTTTCCTACCCATGACCTCATTACTCTATTTTTTTCCCTTGCCCCTAACTCCAATTTACATCTAGGGTTACCTGTAGCCTGACTCATTTCCCATGATTCCCAAGTTCCTCAAGCATTGATGGTCTCAAAATTGTCTCTGTAGGCTCTTTAGATAAATCAAGTACAATGGATTTTGGATCTTCCATACACCATTTTGACAAATACTCTGTTTTCACTTGAAGCCTCCAAAGCCAATATTTAGTTAAGGTCGGGTCAAAGAACCCTCACTAGGTCAATTAGGGTTTTATATGTTCCAAGGTCATCATTTCCAAAGAAGACTACCATTCAGTTTCAAAGTTTGCACATGAGGTAATGAACTAGCTTGACACTTTTGCAGAAGTGTTGCCATCAGCAGAAGGTTGTAATAAGGTAGGAAGTGTGCTCTGGAATAAAGACATCTTGCAGCAAGGAGGACAACAAACACTTGGCCTTAAGAAGAACTAGGGTTTTTTAGCTTGATATTACAGCAATGTGCCAAGCAGGTATCAAATGTAGAAATAACCATCGAGGAGGTACACTAAAGACCAAACATGAAGAAAAGTTTATCAGAGATGTTTGATGAGATATGATAGAAAGGTGAGGTAAACTGGACATAAGTAAATGAACTTGAAAGGGCTATAGAGAAATTAGAAGACAACACTGACAATTGTCTTAAAGCAGTCCAGACACCTAGGGTTTTGGGACAATGGCCAAAGGAGGTGAAATGAAGAATTGAATTCCATGATGACATCAAAGAAATATTTTGAAGGAGTTGTTGTGTTCGGTAGGGAAGGTAAATTCAAGGTCTTCAGTCCCTTGCCAAGTAAAAAAAGATTTGAGTTTTAAGATGGGAACAGAAGGGGTTTTGAAAATACTGCCTTGTGTTTGGATTCCTACAGTTGTTAATAGTGAATTTAGCATACCTCAAAGACCAAAAGGAGGAGCCACTTCAGCGTTTTAAATCACCTGCAATCAGAAGTGTCAGTAAAGGTAAAGAGATGACTTAGACTCCCTGATAGGAACAAAGGAATATTTCTGAGCTATTGTTGTGTCAAGATAAACATGTCAAGGTCTCCAGCTTCAAAAGGAAACACAGATGTCATATCTCCAGCAAACTACAAGAAAAAAGGGAAAGGTCCAAATCACCATTTCAGACACCTGCAGAGCAACAGTGTAAAATTATTAGTGAGAAAAGGTCAAAAGGACAAGTTGAATGTTGTAGTGGAAAACACAAAAAGCCTTGAAGATGCTACTGTGTGAATTCCTCACAAATTTTTCCAAATTGAAATCATCATGCCTCAAGAAAGCAAAGGGAAAGAGGTAAATTCAAGATTTTCAGCCACTTGCAAAGCAAAGGATGAGTTGGGCTTAGGTTGGAGATACTAAGATGGGTAAGCACCCTAAAAAGTTTCCAAACTCAACCTGTCATGCCTCAAGGAATAAAAACAAGTTCAAGCCCATCTAAAAACTTCCGAAGAATCATTGGTGCCTTACAGAGAATTAAAAAGTTTCAAAGGGATGAGAAAATTCAAGTTTTTAAAGCAAACCTGGACAATTTTGCCTGGTGCTGCGCACCTAGGAAGTGGCGTTGCGCCCTTGGCCTAAGCACTGCGCATTTGGCCAGAAGGGCCTCCTCAACCCTAAAAACACTTAAGTCACCTCAAACTATCTTCAAGCTACCTCTAAGGGTCCTTCAAGCATTGTTAAGGGCAGATGCCATCAAATGCACTCATTTGTAAGCTTTTTGATGATTTGATTGAAAGGAATACAAACCCTAAGAGACACCCTGAAATCATGCTTGAAACCACTACTTAAACCTCATTTCATCTACCCATAAATAATATCAGTCTAGACAGGAGGTGAAATTAAGGTAGTTGCATTAGTAACATTACATGCCCTCTTTCATATCAGTTTTATATCAGTGAAGAAGATGCCAATGAAGCAAATAGTAGTGAAGAAAAGAGCATTGAGGGCAGTGAGGCAAATGTTAATAAAGAAGAAAACAATGAAGAAGAGGTTAGTAAGGCACATATCAAAGAGACATGATAACAGTGATGAGGGCAGTACAGATAGGCGTAAGGCAAACAGTAAAGGAAAATCAGGCTTAAAGGCTTAAAAACAGAAGTTAGAAGGTAAATCAAGTTTGAAGGCACAAACTCAAAAGGATTAAGGAAAATAAAAGGGTAGAGATGAATATAAAAGAAGAGAAAGCAAATTATATGAGTTCCTCACAAACAAACTCCCTTTTTTCACAATTTTGGAATCTTGACAATTAGACAGTAGAAAGGAGGGCCAAGGGCAAAACGCCACTGGCGCTACGCTTTTACTTTAGGCATCCATTGGAGGAAAACTTGACATTTTTTTAATCCTTATTCCAAGGACATCACGCTCACAAATTTTTACTCATTTGGAGCAAAACTGGTTCTCCAAAAGTACCAAAAACCCACCTTTCTGCCCTATTTTTAGAGACTGGCGCTGTGCCCTAAGCAGTCTTGGGAGAATGAGTTTTTGGGCAGGTAAATGGACACCAAATGGAAAACCAAAAGAATTTTTGGAAATTATACTTGACAAGCTTTCCAATGAGCTATTATGGAGCTCATTTGGACGCCTGGAAGACCTCCAAACTTTGGTCACAAAACAGGATATTTTTCTGGTGCAGCTGTTGTGCCCTTGCCTGCAAAGTCAACAAAAGACACAAATTTATTGAAAAATATATTTTGTGGTTTTTTGGGAAAATCACTCCAAAGTTAGGTGTTAGAAGTTATTTTTCATTTATTACATTATATTTTTTTTGCCTTGGGCCTTGCATGGTCTTAATGGACAAATTTAGCATTTATGATGTATTTATGACATTTTGGGAACCCTAGTTAGGGTTTTGGTCCTCCTTGCTTGTTAAATACAGCATTGAGGCCTCATTGTACATGTTGGTTGTTTGTTGAGCATAGTATGATATAGACTTTGAGTTTATTGGTGAAATTGGCTTTGGTGTCTTGTGATGGCTTTGGATTTAGCACCTATGAACTGAGCACATTATTAGGATTCATAAACTCTTTTGGATGGTGATGTATTCCACCTTTATATTTGTTTTCTTTATTTCTCATTATGTTTCATGATCATAGGACAGAAATTAGAGAATAGGATATACTTTCTTTGCACCCTACTTCTGCCTTCCTCCTTTGATTTCTATGTTTTCTTCCTTGAAGTTTTGCTAAAGAATTCTTAGATTCTCTTTAGTATTACTAAAATGTTATGTTAAAAGTTCTATTTATTTGAAAGTAAGTTTCAGAGAATCCTTTACTGCTCTCTAAAGTTTACTTAATCGTTGTTTGAGGTCTGCTTAGTACTGTTTGATTGAATAATCCTTCATTGCTCTTCAATTTTTGCTATACTATCATACTGAAAGCTTTTTCCTTGTTCTTAGTATGTTAAAGGATCCTTGATTTCCCCTTAATTTATTGTATTCACAACTCCATGTTCATTTCACCCACACAAAACCTACTTAGATCCATTTGGCCTTGTTAACTTGCCCTATGAAACACCCTTGACCTATTTTTGCACTCTTCAAGACCTTTGCCCAATGGATTGATTCTCTCTTACTCTACCTATTCTCCTTGACAACCTATCCAACCAAACAAACAAGCAAACCCTAATTCCTATAACTATCCTAAAATCAAAACCTTAAAATCAAACAAGTTAAATCTTCTACACAAACATAGAGAGAGCCCTCTCTGAGTCCAGGAAGGCTAGGTCCTAGGACTCCAAAGACTGGTTTGATGTTACCCCTATGCATTTGGTCTTTTCAATCTAACAAATTATGGGGACCTAACATAATGGCGATCACGGTTGGATATTTTGAGTCAGTAACATCCTAACTACTCCTTAAAACTCAGAAAACCCAAAAAAATCCTTAGATTGGTATTTAGTTGTTGATGGTGGACAACGAGTAAATCTTCAGAACCCTAGTATCATCCATCTGGTGATTGCACTGGTCTTCAGTAGCCCTGTTGACCCCACTAGTTCTCACAGACTCCCCTGAGAATGCATTAATCAATCCTAATATTGATGATGGTGGACAACAAAGTTCAAATATTTCACCTGGCGACTCCACAACTCTCAATAAACCTAAAGACTCCACTGGTAGGAGAACCTAGCTTGGTTTTAAAGAAGCAGCAGCCCTTGTTCTGACTAATCAATAATGGATCCAAGGATACAACGCAGGTATGCTCCAATGAATAGAGATCGCATCCCTGGATTCCCACACAAAATGCCTCAGATAAATTGGGTTTCAAACCTGCCTATGTTTCAAGATGAAAATTTTGATGACCCCTTGCTACATCTCATCAAATTTCATATACATGTATGGAGGTTAAAATTTGAATAGCATGAGGACTGCCTCATGAAAAATTTCATGGGAAAATTAGAAGGTAAGGCAAGGGAATGGTATGAAGGCCTAGACCCTAGTAGTTTGTTTTCTTTAAATGATTTCCACAAGGTATTTTATGAACATTATAAAGAAAATTGTTCATATTCATCATTAGCTGAAAATTGTTGTGATCCTGAAGATCTCATACAATACCTTGTAAACATTTAGGAAGATTTGGGAAATTGGCATCTTAAAAGTCTATTAGAAGAAATGCATGCATTTCATACTCAAATTAACTGTCATGACAACCAAGAGGAGTTGGTTGAGGATGAAATAAATCACGAAACGAAGGAAGCTTCACAGGATCTCTCTGAAGGGACAAGTGATGATCCACCATCTCTTCTATGTGAGGTTCAAGAAGACATTCAACCTCATGATCATTCACAAAAGAAAGAGGGAAACTAGGTCTCTATCCAAAGAAAGCAAAAAATGCCTCCTCTTTTAACTGAAGAGGAAATAAATCAAATTCTAAACCTCCAACTAGCCTCTAAACCTTCATGTGAACATAAAATTTCTATTTACTTTCCTACTAATCCCAGCTACCACAGATCAGAACATAGATTTGTAAATCAATTTGAAGAGAAACAATCTGATAATCCAATATGTTTGATTTGTGACATTACTTATGTTGATGATTTTCCAAAGTTTGATCAATATGACGATGGTTATGTTCTCCAAACAGAAGCTAATCTTGCAGAGCACTCAGCAGCTGGTTTGTGGGAGGAAGTTCAGTTTCATCAACTTGAAAACAATCAATAGCCAATACATGTCAACTATGACACTAATGAGGAAAGTCTAGAAAATTTGGAAGTAAGTGAAGGATCTCTAACTCTTTTTTCTACTTCATTTCAGTCCATCAAAAATAACTTTCATGTGATTGGAAATCAACAGTCTTTCAGTTTTGATGTTGAGGTTAGGGAAGATAATGAACTTCTTGAGCAAGTTTTTAATGAGAAACCTTTTCCTGAAATGGATGAGGAAATCATTTATGACATAAAATTCTCCTCAGCTCCAAATTTGCAGCCACCAAGTTCCATTGAATTTCAAATTGCAGATGAAATCTTGGAAATTAATAATCACAAGAGAGTTGTTGCACTGCCTTCTCAAGAAGATTTATTGCCAAAGAGCGCTCCTATTCATCAACATGATGGTCTTCATATAGAATCCAACCCACAAATCTAGAGCATATCATGTTTTTTAGAAGACAACTTTGCAATATATGATGAGGCTGACAGTGCAGATGATCATTAGGAAGAGGTGGAGTTTCTTTCCCAAAAGAACCCCAAGCTTAGTCAGGTGGAGGAAGGAGTAGTCTTGAATGAAGCTTATGTCTCAAATCCTCTAAGCTAGGTATTGTTTCAAGATCCCTTTGTTTTTTTCTTAGAGGCATCTAAAAGAGGAACATGATATGTCAAGAACATTTTGTTGCAAAGTATAAAGGAGATCTTGAGCACTGTTGTTCAAAAACAAGTGAGAGGGGAATGGCCTTATTTTTGTTTCAGCATACTCAAAGAGCTAAACAAAGATCACTCATGGAATCATCTACTTGATTGGTTATATTGGAAAAAAGAGCTCACCAAATGAATATATATCATATGTAAGTTAGATTAGGATAGATAGGTATGCAAATAAGATCAGCACTATGAGCATCTTTCTAGTTTTTAGTTTTAGAATGTTGATCTAAAAAATATACAAAAACAAAGAAAAGAAGAAAAAGAGGGCAGATGAAAAGAAGAGGTACAGCCCCATACCAAAAAGAGTATTGTTGAAAGTGTGTAAGCCTAAAGGCCACTCCTGTTGAAAAAAGAGAGTCTTGTTCAGTCATTTAGCCTAATCATGATTGGACATGTTTTAAATTTCTGCTGATAAGTTAGTGAAAGAAGACTTGTCAAACCATTTAAGCTTAACTTGTCAGTAGATTAGACTAGGAAAAGATGTTGGTTCCCAAAGCTTAAATCTGAACCAAAGAGAAATGATAGGGATGCATGACAAATTCTAAATTATTAGCCCTCAAGTTTCTAGTTTCACTTGTACAAAAATAATGTTTGTGTGAAGCTTGTCCAAATGCCACAACCCATGGCAAATCAGATTGCTTAATCCTGGTTTGGTCATATTTTGAATTTCATGTCAGTAGGTGAGAGAATAAAGTCTGTCAAACAGCTTAATCTTGACAAATGAGTAGAGTAGGTAGAGAATAAGAGAGTTCATTAGTCTAATCTAAACTCTTGGAA
Source organism: Pinus albicaulis (assembly GCA_034641835.2). Taxonomy (NCBI): domain Eukaryota; kingdom Viridiplantae; phylum Streptophyta; class Pinopsida; order Pinales; family Pinaceae; genus Pinus; species Pinus albicaulis. The sequence continues at coordinate 758,182,775 of CM076580.1, forward strand.
GTGATAAGGGTACAAGTAGATAGTTTTTATGCTCTCAAAAGAAAATAAAGTCAAGGGTTTTCCAGCCCAAGTGCACCCGGAAGAAGAAAAAATGTTAGGCAAAGTAAGATGGGTAGGTAGAACTGAGATTTAAGCAATGATGTTTTTTCAAATTTTATGAGATCATACACTACAAGGAAAAGACCCTCTAGCGGATGTTTTTTAGGAACCCTTTATAAAAATACCCCATACATCCGTTTCTAGCAGACGTTACTATAGGAGGTTGGCGGGCGAAGGGTTTTGCGGATGTTTTCCGCTCGGTGCACTTATCATTCAACATCGCACCAGTGCTCCTTACAAGAGAAAGCACCGGTGTGCACAAAACATTGGCACACCAGACACCATGTGCTCCATACACGACCGCCCGGTGCATTGTATTACTGTAAAGTACCGGTGCTTCACAACTCTTTCATGTCGGTGCATCATAAAACACCGCGCCAAAACCGAAAACGCCCAGTGCGGTATTAAGAACCCGCACCGGTGCATCATAAAACAACATGCCAAAACAAAAACCGACCAATGCATTTGTAAGAAACAGCACCGGTGCACCTGTAAAGCACCCGCACCGGCAAAGGGTTTAAAAAAAAAATTTACGGCAAAAAAAACAGATTTTTCACTTTTTTCAGTGCTCTAGTGCTCTCAATTACCAGTGCGCTCTACAAGAGAAGGCACCGGTGTGCACAAACTCTTCCGCGCCGGTGCATCATAAAACACCACACTAAAACAGAAGCGGACCGGTGCGTTCGTACGAAATAGCATCGATGCACCTATAAAACACGTGCACCGAAAAAGGGTTTAAAAAAAATAAATAAATAAATTATGGCCACAAAACCGTATTTTTCACTTTTCTGCTCTTAATTACTGATGCGCTCTGCAAGAGAAAGAATCGGTCGCACAAAACATTGGCACACTGGACAACGTGCGCTCCGTACACACACGCCCGATGCGTCCTATTACTGTAAAGCACCGGTGCTTCACGACTATTCTGCCCTGGTGCATCATAAAACACCGCGCCAAAACTAAAATAGCCCAGTGCGGTGTTAAGTAACCACCCTGGTGCATCATAAAAAAATGCGCCAAATCTGAAACCGCCCAGTGCGTTCTTAAGAAACCACACCGGTGTGCTTATAAAACCCATGCACCGGAACAGGGTTAAATTAAAAAAATAAATAAATAAAATAAAAAATAAAAAAATTACGGCCAAAAAACCGCATTTTTCACTTTTCTCAGTACTCCAGAGCTCTCAAGCACCGGTGCAATTTCTCCTTCTCTAAGCTACCCTAACATCGGTGCTCCCATTGCACCCATTGCACGCACTCTGTTGTGCATTGGCCACCAATCTCTAGCTTGCATTTTGCAAAATGGTTGGCAAATTTTATTTTGCAAATTCTACAGCCAATATGCCTCTTCGACGGTGAAATGTACAGGTATTTTTCTAGTTTTTCCATAATTAAGATTTCTAGCAGATTAGAATTTGAAATAACCTTAAAATTAACCATTAAAAAATAAAAACATTTTTTTTGTCGCGCGGTGCACACGAGCCGTTCGGCTCGCACCGATAAGCAGTGTTTCCTATAAAATTTATAGGCCACACCGCAACTGGTGCTAACAGTATCCACACCGTTTATGGGGCAGTACCGAAAGGCGCCCCACATTATTTTAAAATTTAAAAAAAATTGTGGTGCGGTCATTTAGCGAGGTGCATCGTTGACCATGGGAATAGAAAAGTGGTGCATTGACGGATATATTCGCCCCGGTGTCTGTCAGCGCACTGCATTCGGCATTCCGATAGGGTCAATGGTGCGGCCAGGTAAAAGACCGCACCGTTGACTATATAATTTGTCAGGAATTCAGTGCACTGACACGACTATACGCGTCGGGGCGTATATTTTAGTCAGCGCACCGCTCTTCTGACACCATATATAGTAAACGGGGCTTGAAAAAATTTCAGGTGGACTGCATACGATGCGTTTTATGTCATCTGGGGCACCGCCTCCAGTGCTCTACAAAAAAAAGCCGCACCAGAACCGGTGCATGACTGTTATTATGGCGCACCAACTGGTCTGTTTTTTTTTTCCCAAAAAATTATACATGTATAATCCTAAATACATGTCTGATTTAATAAAAAAAAATATTTAATATGTCAATGATTCAAAGAGAAGAGGAGGAACAGCATCAACAACAAGCAGAACAGTATGACATGCTTCGCCAGTGGGAGGCAAAAGAGAGGGAGAGAGATGTGTACCCTCGTCCTATTACAGCAGATACCCAGGGGCTCCTAAAGCAGGTAGGCCTCCTCAAGTTCTATGAGGAGGCTACTTCCCTAAAGGCCCATAGTGTCTTTTTGAGACATCTTATCCGTAGGTGGAATGCCCACCAACAGGCTTTCTAGGTTGGTCCTGACCAGTGGTACACACCCACTGAGGAGGATATTTATTTCATTACAGGGCTATCGAGGAGAGGGGTGGATTTTCCCTCGTTCCCAGAGGTTCCAACTAGTTTTGTAGCAGGGAGTCAGTTAGTTTACTCCTAGAGATACATTGGAGCTGATGTACTATCTCCCTCATAGTTTCAGGTCCCTAGAGGTCAACTACGTATTGGTGCATTTGGTAGACAGGACGTACAATGCCTCTCACTTCTCATTTCGACTATTTCACACAACACCAGTGACAGGCAACACATTAGTTACCCGCTTCTATATTATGTTGATTCTTTAGTACAGGAGCCACGACTTGTCAGGTGGTCTGCCATTTTTTTGCAGCAGTTTTGTACGGCTTTAGATAGATGTCGTGCTCATGCACAAGGGAGAGTCAACTTCCCTTTTACTTCAAAGATTTTTTGTTTATTTTTTGAGAGGTTTCCAGAGATGAGGCCTACTTTTATTCGGCAGCCTCGTAGGTCGATGTTGGAGACCCGGATGCACATGTGGAGGCAGATGATGCCCAAGAGGGGAGAGACTATGTTTCCAGCCAGGATATTGCATGATGCATTGGACTTACTAGCCAGTGTTGACGAGCTCCATCCCTTCATTATGGTCCCCTGTCCTTATGCTGGATTGGATTGGTGAGGGTGTGCCAACATCCTCTTCACAGATGATGAGCCACCAGATGATAGAGGTTATATTATTGTTTTATTTATATTTATTCTAACATGTTCTTTAAATTGTTTTTATTATATTGTATAATGAAATTGTCTAATTATTGTTGTGTACTTGTATATATTTTGAAGACATTGGCTCTTTTGATGGCGAGGAGATGCCGAAACCACCACATGATCCAGGTGTGGATCCTGATGACGATCAGGACATGGCAGATGTCGAGGATCATGATTAGGAGGACGGTGGAGAGAGACATGCTCCTCATGCTGGTGTGCTAGTAATGCCTTTTTCTAGGCGCGGTCAACTTGATACTTGATACGAGATGGAGTTGGGCGACCAACTCAGTGCATTGATTGTTGAGGTGGACATCAAGCCCACTAATTACAGAGACATACAGGCCGATGATAGGCTAATACGGATGTGGAGAGGCATGTCGCGTGACATGCACATCCTGATGTAGCATGTCGTAGGAGCTACGACAGTTGTTACGCAACTGAGGAGGACTGTTGCACGTTATAGGCATGGTCGAGCTGCAGCACGTGATGGACAGTCCGCGAGCAGCGACTCATCTCATGATCGTTCACCTCGCACCACACGTGATGAGCATGAGGCTCCACTAGCATCTAGAAGTCATCATGGAGATGAGGCTGGACCATCGGCCACATCCAATCATCAGCAGCCTGCAACATCCATCAGTGCTAATCATGATCATGAGCAGGCTGGACCATCGAGCGTCAAGGCTACACCATTGACTGAGCAGGCTGGACCATCGAGCGTCAAGGCTACACCATTGACTGAGCAGGCTGGACCATCGAGCGTCAAGGCTACACCATTGACTGAGCATGCCTCCACTAGTACTGCTTATATTGATGTTGTACTACCACCAGCTTATCCATCCATCAGTACTAGTCATGATCATGAGTAGGCTCGACCATCGACCGTTGAGGCTACACCATTAACTGAGCAGGCCTCCACTAGTACTGCTATTGATGCTGTACTACCACCAGCTAATCCATGACATTTATATTACAACTGTATATTTTTAACATTATTCAGTTATATATATATATATATATATATATATATGGTCCATGTATTTTATGTTCATGTTACAATTGTACTTAATTTACATGTTGGTGATCATCGCGATGTGTATATTGTTAGGTCATATTAGATATGTTCATTTAATGTTTAGCTTGCAGATAGATGTGTATGTGATAGCATGAGTTATTTGACATGAGATGTATATTTGATGTTTGTGTTGTGATGATGTTAATATATAATGTTAATTTGATGTTTGAATGTGTTTTTTAGTCGAATATGATGTTTGTACGATGGTTATCATGATCTGATGTTTATTAATTAATTTAATATTAAATGACCATGATATTTACTAAATATTATGTTGTGATTGTAATTGAAATTTAAATTTTAATTGTATGTAAAATTGTAAAATTGTATTTGTATATGTAATTGTAATTTTAACTGTAATTGTATCTAAAATATTTAATGTAAAATTTTAATTGTAATTGTAATATTTAATTTATTGTGAAATGATTGTAATTGTAATTTTAATTGTAATTGTATATATGACAAATTGTAAAATTATAATTCTAATTCTAATTGTATGTAAAATTCTAAAATTGTAATTGTATTTGTAATTGTAATTCTATGTAAAATATTTGTAAAATTGTAATTGTAATTGTAAATGTAATCCTAATTCTAATTCTAATTGTATATTGTAAAATATTTGTAAAATTTTAATTGTATTACTGTGAAATTATTATAATTATAAAATTTTAATTGTAAATGTAATTGTATGTAAAACTAAAATTCTAATTCTAATTCTAATCGTAATTGTATGTGAAATTATAAAAATGTGAATAGTAAATCTAATTCTAATTGTAATTGTAATTTTAACTGTAATTGTATGTAAAATATTTATGTAAAATTTTAATTGTAATTGTAATATTTAATTTACTGTGAAATTATTGTAATTGTAATTTTAATTGTAATTGTATATATGACAAATTGTAAAATTGTAATTGTAATTCTAATTGTATGTAAAATTCTAAAATTTTAATTGTATCTGTAATTGTAATTTTAATTGTAATTGTTTGTAAAATACTTGTAAAATTGTAATTGTAATTGTAAATGTAATTCTAATTCTAATTGTATGTAAAATATTTGTAAAATTTTAATTGTATTACTGTAAAATGATTGTAATTGAACAATTTTAATTGTAAATATAATTGTATGTAAAATTAAAATTGTAATTGTATGTGAAATTGTAAAATTGTAATTGTAATTCTAATTCTAATTCTAATTGTATGTAAAATATTTGTAAAATTTTAATTGCATTAATGTGAAAATTTTAATTGAATTAATGTGAAATGATTTTATTAAATTATTTAAATTTGTAAATAATTGTAAAATAATAAATCTAGAATAATATGAATTTTTGTAACATAATAAAGTTTAGAAAATAATGCAAATAAATTCATGTACTTTAGAATTATCATTATTTTATTATGATATTACATACAAAAAAAAGAACTTTATACAGTCTAGTGTGTTTATCATCATAATACGCACCAGTGGTTCAAAACGCTTTCACACTAGTGCGTCATAAAACACTGCACCAAAACAAAAACCTCGATCTTACAAACCGCCCTGGTACACCTATAAAACAGCACGAACCGAAATAGGGTTATTCTGTAAAGTGCAGTATTGGAGTAGCAGAGGGTTCGAATCGCGGGCAAGAATTTTTCTAAGGAGATGAGGGTTTGAAAATACGAGAGTTCGAATTTCGGTTGAGAAGTTTATAGCAGAAAAAATGAGTGATTCAAACAGAAAGACAGACAAAGACACTTACAGGGATGCAGATGGCTACAGAGCTCGACAAAGTACAAAAGGAGTATAGGTTGAGACTGGCAAAGAGCATTTGGTTGAGGCCGACGATAGGGTTAAGAATTCCCATGATGGAGAAATGGAGAGCAGAGTTGATGACAGAGAAATATCAATCGAGGCAGTTGATAAAGCCAAGAGGCACCATGAAGGGAAGGATTCTCATTCCTTTAAGGACAGTAGAGAAAGATCAATTGACGTTGTTGATCGGGCTGGTAGGTCCCATGAAGGGAAAGATTCTCCAGAATGCGTTTAAAAGTAGCTGGGAGTATTGTCCGAGCTTCGGTTGGCTTACATAAACTTTACCGACAAAGCTGATGTCGCATAAAATCACATCTTTGGCTTTCAATTGAACCTGGCATCTCTAACTTGTCTGAGTTGTGGTCTTGTGGATGAAACCAGTAAAAATTCTGCTTGTATTATAAATGGAAATCCATTGACCATTTCTGTGGGAAGGAAAGCATAGATACCTGCAGCTACCATATTTCCACCTGCAAATCGGTTTCCCATTGGAAAAACTAATGTAATAGCCTATTTTGTAATGTCTTTCCTCTGCTCAACCCTATACTCATTTTCTATGGGAAACCATTGCCTCCACATGTAATAACTGCATCATCTAGTCGAAAATCGATCTTCTTCTGCTAACAAATGCAGAATGAAGGACTCGTTGTCATTGCTCCCAGAACATTACCCTTCTGCAGATTATATGTACTAATTGTTGGCAGGCCATCTGTCTATTTGTAGATTATGTTATAAAACATATTGGTTGCAAATAGTTAAGTGCCAATTATAACAGGTTCACATGCCACAATTGCCCACTTGGGCCATGTGGTATTTCATCTTCACACACCCCACATTGCATTATCTCCACATAGTCAATGGGGACCTCCTGCAATAAACAAAATGCATTGGACGAATAGTTATTTCCATCAAGAATTTATCCAATTCCAATTCCCAATTTTAATTTTAATTTTAATTCTCAAGAATAAACAAAATTAGAATTCTCAATTTCTATGGTTGGAGCTCACTAAATTTTGATGTACACACCTAAAAGTAATTTCGGTGCCTTAACCACAAATCGGTGCTACTGTACATATAACCGCACCGGTGTCGGTGTTGCAAAAAGACGCACAGGTGATGAATAAACGCAAATAAAAAAAGCGCAACTCTATTTTCTTTAAGTGAAAAAAAAAAAAAAAAAAAAAAAAAAAAAAAAAAAACCAACAACAACAACAACAACAAAATTGAAAAATGGGCGGCAAAATATTTTCGAAAATCTAATTTTATAAAATAATTCTTTAAATACTAAACACTTTTCATTATTTCACTATTTTTGCTAAAATTTTCAGCCAAATATTTGCAGGAGACATACCTGGAGCAAGAGAGCACGAGGACACTGTGGAGCAGCGAAATACGTTCGAACATAAGTATTTAGACAATCAGAAATCAAATCTCGGTGATTCAAACCCTGTATCATAGAATTTCAAACCATCTTGTGATTAAATTTGATTTTTTTTTTACTTTTTCTGTAGTTTTATCCATTTTTACCCTAAACCCTTCATTTTTTTGTTTTTCCTCTTTCTTCTCCCTGTTTCTATGACTTCAGAATTAGGGCTTTTCATTTTAGATTGACATGCAACCCACGGGACGACTTGCATAGTCGGATCCCAATCCATTCAGCCATTGCGTGAATTTTTGGAAAAAATGGATTTTTTTTTTTAAAATTGGTGCGCCCTGCGTAACCTAGCGCACCATGCAAGTACTATGTAATAAAAAATTTGAAAAGATTTTTTTTTTTAAATCAGTGCGCCATATCTGAAATAGGGCACTGGTGCTCCATGTTACAAGGATAGCACCGTACGGTCTATCACATTGTTTGTGTTGTGCATTTATAATACCCCACACACCGTACGATCTATTATACTGTTTTTCAGTGCATTGGTAATATCCCCACTCACCGACGGCAGTGCGTACATCAAGAAAGGCGCACCGGTGTCTTGAGATTTACTTTTTACTTGAAAAGTTGACAATTTATTTATAAATATATTAATGAATGATAAGGTACATGTTTCAGATTGATAAATAAATGACCGAGAAGAGATCAAGTAACAAAAATACTAATAACACATCAAGAAAAGCAAAAAAGGTAAGTTCTTTGTCAATTCTTTATAAAAAATATTATTTTTTAACTATATGTAAGTTTAACTAATATGTATTGTTTACTGTGTATCATGCAGAGCCACAAAATGACGAAGCTCGATAACATTATTTCTGATCTAGGACAAGAAGAGCATAAAAGCTTGATGGAAAAATCGCAGAAGGATGAATCAGGTAAAATGAAAAAATATTATCAATCCAATATGAGTTTCTTTTTTTAATTATCATTAATAATATACTTAAAAATTTTAGATAACATGTGTCAAATAGTCTATTAATTCACATCTATTTAATGTTCTACATGGACCAACAACTCAGAAAATGAATGTTGTTCTAAGAAAAGAAAAAAAAATATAACATGCAAATGAAAATGAATTGCTCCTTAGCTCATCTGGAGTGGTATTGGAAGTTAATGAAAGGGGGAAAAATTTTTGCAAAAGTTTGAGGGATCTAGTGGAATGAATGTAGAGACGTTCTTTCCACTTACAATACAAAAATCAATCCAACGATTCCAAGAAGCAAATTTTATCTAAACTACAGGAAGAGTTGCCAAAGAATTGGTCAATGAGACATGTCAAACTTTTAATAGCAAAAACGTACAACAACAAAAAAGAAAGAATGAAAAAGTAATATTCCCTTAAATGTTTGTCTAGAATTATTTATAAATATCACTTTTGTTATATTTACTTTTGAGATATCAATATAAAAATTAAATATTTTATTGTCATGTTACATTTTCAGGAAGATTATGAAAATCTCAAAAGATGAAAGAGCTGATATCAGAAATATGCCAGTAGGAATGCCCAAAAAGGTGTACAAGGAGATGGTCAAAGAAATGGACAAAATTGCATCGCAGGAGGAGCCACCTCAACAACAACGTGCTTCAAATGTAATATGTAATCATTGAATTTTTCGATCATTAGGTACAATAAATAAACAATTCAGCATTAAATATTAATTCTCAAGAATTTTCTTACAGAAAACAAAAGAAAATGGAACCCATTCAACACATAAAATAGGACGACAAGGAAGAAAAGGGTTGATATCTAAGTTTGTGAGTAATTGTTACTTCCTTATAACAACTTAACTAGATTTTATTTTTGTATTTTTTAAGTTGTTTTACAAAAATCATCACTGAATTCTTCAAACAGGTGCTAACATACAAAGAAGAACCATCAGACGAATTGATTGAAATTGGGTTAAATATGGGTTGTGAGTATATGTTGGCATATTAGAAATTAATTGTGGAATTTGTAAGCATCTATCGATCTTGTTTTGCTTAGCTCCGTCTATAATTAATAGAACAAAAACATCTTTTATATTAAATATATGATTTGTTATGGGGTACAAAACTTGCAGGAAACAAAGTATGGAACTGCACCAACAGATGAAATTTTGAAAGATGGCATGGTACATGGTTTTGAAAGAATGTGTATAGTTTATGAGTCAATTGTTGCTATGGAACGTTATTTTTCTTTTCGATTTACATTGATGTATATTATTTAATATTGCAATTTACATTATTCTCGGCAATGTATATACACTCATTTCAGTTTATTTTATATTTGTAGATGGAATGTGAATAAGAAGAAAACAATCAACACTGTGAACAAAACATTACTGTAAATAACCCAAGTCATGGAAGTAGCTCTAGCAGTGACAGCAGTTCAAGTGAAGAATGATGATCACTATGTTTGGATATAAAAGCAAGGCGTTGTATTTTTTGAAATATGTCTATGGAATCAGACATTTTGTTTAATGTAATGGACATAGTGTCCTAATTGAAAGAAAAAGGGATACTAATAACTGTCCCATTTTGTATGATAAAGACTGTCTTATTCATATATATTATATATCATAAAATATGTTTTAATTTATTCTATTGGGTTCTCCATTGTCGTTATTGCGTTCTCCATTATCGTTCTCAAATGAACTAATAAAAATTTAATTCATATGAATATTGTTATAAGATATATATGTGTCGACTTTTGATGAATAATGAATTTTAAAAAACCACAATAATTATGATATGATATAACAAATTAATCCAAACATCACATGCAAACGCATTAATAAGAATTTAATTAATATGAATATTGTTATAATATGTGTCAACTTTTGATGAATAATGAATTTAAAACAATCACAATAATTGCACTGTCACAAGTCGATGTTTCTTAAAAATACAAAATGAAAATTGGTGTGTAACAGTAATTGTACACCAGTGTGTTTGTATTAAGAAGCGCGTTGGTGCGTTTCTACGACCTATGAGCACCGAAAAAACACTAAAACTAATTAAAGATATCAGTGCGTTTGTGCAGTACGACGCACCGGTGCGTTTATGTGTCTATATGCACCGGCGCCATTATACAATCTATGGGCACTGCACGAATACCGATACCAATTATAAATCTCAGTGCATTTGTGTGATACTACGCACTGGGGCTTTTATGTTTCTATAAGCACTGGTGCATTTGTACGAACTATGGGCACCGCACGAATAGTGATACAAATTATAAATCTTTATGCCTTTCTATGATACTGTGCACCGGTGCATTTCTATACGTCTACGCACCAGTGCATTGATATGACTTATGGGCATCGCACAAATACCAAGACCAATTAGAACGGCCTCGTGCATTGTATCACCAACAGTACACCCGGTACGGTTTTATACCTTAACGGCCCGATGCATTTTCCTTCGACCGCCCCGGGGCGCCTTCTATATGTATGCACTAGTGCGTTAAAGCCAGAGTAGCACACCAATGAAAAAAAACATCCATAATATCCTCTGGCCGCCCATATTTTTTTTAATTGTGTTGAATTTCTGTTAAAAGCACTGCCAAAACCTCCATAACCATAACCAGATGTTGTAGCAAATGTTTTTTTGACAATTTTGGTCAATTTTATAACACTAAAAACCACCTTTATAACCTCCGCTAGAGGGTCTTTTCCTTGTAGTGATAGCTTCAAGAGAACATCAGCAAATGAAGGAAGAGGGATCTGCCAAGTACAAGTAAGGTACTGATCTTCAAAACTTAGAGATCTGAACTCTGAGGTTCTTAACACCTCCTGAAAAGGAGCTGCCCTCCCCAAGTGGAGCCACTGTTAGTCATCAGTATTTTTCGCTATTGATAGATGACTATAGATTGGTTCTAGATTTCTAAAAACAACATTCTTTGAACATTGTGAGTTTTATAAATCTCACTGCCTTCATTATCCTTATGGAAAAAAAATTCACTATTTCACCATTTTACCATGCCATGGTTACCCTGTCACTCCTAAAAAACTCCTTATAGCCTTATGCCAGTCATCTCCATCCTTTCTTCCTACCTATGACCTCATTACTCTATTTTTTTTCCCTTGCCCCTAACTCCACTTTACATCTAGGGTTACCTGTAGCCTGACTCATATCCCATGATTCCCAAGTTCCTCAAGCATTGATGGTTTCAAAACTGTCTCTGTAGGCTCTTTAGATAAATCAAGTACATTGGATTTTGGATCTTCCATACACCACTTTGACAAATACTCTGTTTTCACTTGAAGCCTCCAAAGCCAATTTTCATTCAAGGTCAGGTCAAAGAACCCCCACTAGATCAATTAGGGTTTCATGTGTTCCAAGGTCATCATTTCCAAAGAAGACTACCATTCAGTTTCAAAGTTTGCACATGAGGTAATGGACTAGCTTGACACTTTTGCAGAAGTGTTGAAATTTCCATTAGTAGAAGGTTGTGATAAGGTAGGAAGTCTGCTCCGGAATAGAGACATCTTGCAGCAAGGAGGAAAAGAAACACTTGGCCTTAAGAATAACTAGGGTTTTTAAGCTTGATAGTCTAGCAGTGTGCCAAGAAGGGATCAAATGCATAAATAACCATGGAGGAGGTACACCAAAGACCAAACAGGAAGAAAAGTATATCAGAGATGTTTGATGAGGTATGATAGAAAGGTGAGGTAAATTGGACAGAAGTAAATGAACTTGAAAGGGCTATAGAGAACTTAGAAGACAACACTGACAATTGTCTTAAAGCAGTCCAGACACCTAGGGCTTTGGGACAGTGGCCAGAGGAGGTGAAATGAGGAAGTGAATTCCATGATGACATCAAAGAAATATTTTGAAGGAGCTGTTGTGTTCAGTAGGGAAGGTAAATTCAAGGTCTTCAGTCCCCTACCAAGTAAAAAATGATTTGAGTTTCAAGATGGGAACAGAAGAGATGTTGAAAATACTGCCTTGTGTTTGGATTCCTAAGGTTGTCAATAGTGAATTTAGCATACTTCAAAGACCAAAAGGAGGAGCCACTTCAGCATTTTAAATCACCTGCAATCAGAAGTGTCATTAAAGGTAAAGAGATGAGTTAGACTCCCTGATAGGAACAAAGGAATATTTTTGAGTTGTTGTTGTGTCAAGATAAACATGTCAAGGTCTCCAGGTTCAAAAGGAAACACATATGTCATATCTCCAACAAAATACAAGCAAAAAGGGAAAGGTCCAAATCACCATTTCAGTCACCTGCAGAGAAACAGTGTAAAATTATTAGTGAGAAATGGTGAAAAGGACAAGTTGAATGTTGTAGTGGAAAACCAAGAAAGCCTTGAAGATGCTACTGTGTGCAGTCCTCCAAAAATTTTCCAAAGTGAAATCATCATGCCTCAAGAAAGCAAAGGGAGAGAGGGAAATTCAAGATTTTCAGTCACTTGCAAAGCAAAGGATGAGTTGAGCTTAGGTTGGAGATACTAAGATGGGTAAGCACCCTAAAAATATGCCAAAATTAACCTATCATGCCTCAAGGAATAAAAACAAGGTCAAGCCCATCTAAACACTTCCGAAGAATCATTGGTGCCTTACAGAGAATTAAAAATTTTCAAAGGGATGAGAAAATTCGAGTTTTTAAAGAAAAGTTAGACAATTTTGCGTGGCACTGCACCCCTGGATTGGCGTTGTGCGCCTGGAATTTTTTCCTGTCGATTTTATCAAGGCGTTGCACACATGGGAAGTGGCGCTGCGTGCCTGGCAGGGCACTGTGCCTTTACCCGACTTGCCCGACAGGCCCATTGAACTCACTTTCAGCGCTCCGCCCTTGGCCTAGGCACTGCACATTTGGTGAGAAGGGCCTCCTCAACGCTAAAAACACTTTAGTCATCTCAAACTATTTTCAAGCTACCTCCAAGGGTCCTTCAAGCACTGCTAAGAGTAGATGCCATCAAATGCACTCATTTGCAAGATTTTTGATGATTTGATTGAAAGGAATATAAACCCTAAGAGACACCCTAAAATTCATGCTTGAAACCACTACTTAAACCTCATTACATCTACCCATAAAGAATATCAATCTAGAAAGAGGTGAAATTAAGGTGGTTGCATTAGTAGCATTACATGCCCTCTTTCCTATCAATTTTATATCTATGAAGAAGATGTCAATGAAGAAAACAACAATGAAGAAAATAGCATTGAGGGCAGTGAGGCAAATGTTAATAAAGAAGAAAACAATGAAGAAGATTTTAGTAAGGCACATATCAAATAGACATGAGAACAGTGATGAGGGCAGTACGGATAGGAGTAAGGCAAATAGTAAAGGAAAATCATGCTTAGAGGCTTAAAAACAGAAGTTAGAAGGTAAATCAAGTTTGAAGGCACAAACTCAAAAGGATTAAGGACAAATCAAAGGGCAGAGATGAAGATAAAAGAAGACAAAGCGGAATATTTGAGTTCCTCAAAAACAAAATCCCTTTTTTCACAATTTTGGAACCTTGACAGTTAGACAACAGAAAGGAGGGCAAGGGTGCAACGCCACTAGCGCTACGCTTTTTCTTGAGGCATACATTGGAGGAAAACTTGACATTTTTTGAATCCTTAGGCCAAGGACATCATGCTCACAAATTTTCAGCTCATTTGGAGCAAATCTGGTCCTCCAAAAGTACCAAAAACACCCAAGAAACCACCTTTCTACCCTATTTTCAGAGACTGGTGTTTCGCCCTAATAAGTCTTGGGAGAATGAGTTTTCGTTCAGGAAAATGGACACCAAAAGGAAAACCAAAAGCGTTTTTGGAAAGTATACTTGACAAGCTTTCCAATGAGCTATCATGGAGCTCATTTGGACACCTGGAAGACCTCCAAACCTTGGTCACAAAACAGGTAATTTTTCTAGTGCAGGTGTTGCGCCCTTGGCCTTGGTGCTGCGCCCTTGCCTGCAAAGTCAACAAAAGACACAAATTTATTGAAAAATATATTTTGTGGTTTTTTGGGCAAATCACTCCAAAATTAGGTGTTAGAAGTTATTTTTCATTTATTACATTAGATATTTTGTGCCTTGGGCCTTGCATGGTCTTAATGGACAAATTTAGCATTTATGATGTATTTATGACATTTTGGGAACCCTAGTTAGGGTTTTGGTCCTCCTTTCTTGTTAAATACAGCATTGAGGCCTCATTGTACATGTTGGTTGTTTGTTGAGCATAATATGATATAGACTTTGAGTTTATTGGTGAAATTGACTTTGGTGTCTTGTGATGTCTTTGGACTGAGCACCTATGGATTGAGAACATTCTTAGGATTCACAAGATATGTTGGATGGTGATGTATTCCACCTTTGTATTTTTTTTCTTCAGCTCTCATTATGTTTCATGATCATAGGACAGAAATTAGAGAATAGGATATACTTTCTTTGCACCCTACTTCTGCCTGCCTCCTTTGATTTCTTTGTTTTATTCCTTTAAGTTTTGCTAAAGAATTCTTAGATTCTCTTTAGTATTACTAAAATGTTATGTTAAAATTTCTATTTATTTGAAAGTAAGTTTCAGAGAATCCTTGACTGCTCTCTAAATTTTACTTAGTCATTGTTTAAGGTCTGCTTAGTACTGTTTGATTGAAGAATCCTTTATTGCTCTTCAAGTTTCGATATATTATCATACAAAAAGTTTTTTCCTTGTTCTTAGTATGTTAAAGGATCCTTGATTTCCCCTTAAATTACTGTATTCACAAATCCATGTTCATTTCACCCACATAAAACCTACTTAGATCCATTTGTCCCTGTTAACTTGCCCTATGAAACACCCTTGACCTATTTTTGCACTATTCAAGACATTTGCAGACTCCATAGCCCAATGGATTGATTCTCTCTTACTCTACCTATTCTCCTTGACAACCTATCCAACTAAACAAACAAGCAAGCCCTAATTCCTATAACTAGCCTAAAATGAAAATCATAAAATCAATCAAGTTAAATCTTCTACACAAACATAGAGAGAGCCCTCTCTGAGTCCAGAAAGGCTAGGTCCTAGGACTCCAAAGACTAGTTTGATGTTACCCCTGTGCATTTGGTCTTGCCAATCTAACAAATCACGGGGAAGTCCAACATGGGAAGTTCAAGTACAATTCTAACCATGCGAATATATGATCTGAAGTCCAACATGGGAAGACATCGTCTGATTACCAGCCAATTATGTGAGATGCTAACAGACGTGAGAAAACCATCGTTGATGTTAATGGCTCTCAAGGCACTGCAGTACAATTTGCAAGGCGTGAATAGATGATTTGATGTCGAACGCAAAAAAAAATATTTTGGTCGAAGGTCTGGAAGCGAGAAACCTGCCGATGATGTAGCAAGCCCCAAGGTACTGGAAAGATGTTTCTCAGTTAACTTCCTGGATGATGAGATGATATCGAAAGGAAGCAACTTTATCGTGAAACAAGAGTAATGATTTTGGAGATAAACTATGACTTGATATAGTAATATTCAGAGATGACTGTCATGAAAATGAAGGTTTATGATTATTGCAGAAGATGAGGAATTATTGGATGACTTCTCTTGAACATATTGGCGACACTGAAATGAGTTGGCAGCATTGACCCAAAACCGAAGTGAAGGTACGATGAACCATAGGTATGATGAACTATCAAGAAGATTACCCAACCCAAAATTCACGGTGATGGAGCTATGAAATAGAAGGTTCATAGCTCCAACTTCAATTTTTAGGGTTTTGAGCCCATTAGGGTAAATATATTACATTTTGAGGGAAACACACCCTTCAATGTCGAAAGGTGCGTAGCAATGCACTAAAATTGAAAGCTAGATGCACTGCAACGCTTTGTCCCTTGACCTGGGGTGCATTGGGAGCATTTCTCATTTTTGTTTCTTGTTGTTTGCCCAAAATTTCACAAGTTTTTTGCATGAAATGGATCCTAATGAATCTTATGATTGTATTTTAGGTAATCATCGGATCAAAATGACGATTACATGGCGAGAAAGAGAACATGAAGAACATGATATGATTGCCCTAAATGATTCAGGTACAGTAAGAGCCCTCAGAGATTGTGGGTTGCTTAAATACTTCATATTATCAGGGATGAGGGAGCATATGGAACTATTGGAGTTCCTAGTTAGTTCATAGGATCCGGTATTGTAGGATTTTCACATTGGGGACAAAGTTCTCCCAATATTGGTTAAGGATATTTACTTTCTCACTCGATTATTGAGATGAGGTTCTCCCATTTCCCTTACAGGATCTGCCCTTGGAGGAGAGACAGTGAGGGATTACATACGGAAACATTTTCATCCAGGTACCAAACCAAGTAAAGATGGGAAAATAAATATTTGTGATGTGCATTATCTACCTTTGAGAACAATCCTATTTACTATTGCAAAGCTTGCTAGTTCCACAACACTACATGTTGCAAACATATCATTTATGCAATATGCACTTGAGTGTTTAGAACCAACAATATTCAACTGGGATGAAGCAGTACTCTTTCAGATGAAAGAATAACTGACTAAAGCAAAGGGTGGAAGGAAGAATAATTTCAACTATGGCTCGACCCTTATTTCCTTCATTCTAGAGCAGGTTCCATTGGTGCAGCCGCAACATGTTACACTGAATATATCTGGCCCTAGAGATCCACAGATGCATAGATGGGTTGAATTGATGTCTATAAATATTGGTTAATCGACCATCATATTCTTTACTGCATTCTTTTCCCGGTTAAGACGACAGATGTTTGCCATAGATCAATATGCATATGCAGGTGTAGATTTCCGTGGAGATCCAGACTTGATTCTACCAGATGGCACTCAATGGGGTGCAATAGGTAAGAATGTTTTGACCATTTTTTTTAATTTTTTCTAAGGTTTCTACATGTTTTTTGTATTTTTATGTTTCCCAAGACTAAACTAAAGTTTTTATGTACACAGATGTGGGTCGAGTTCGACCAGTGGGTTAGATAGAGCAAGGAGAAAGTGAGCCAGCAGACAGGGCTGTCAGGAGAGAAATCATTCGAGATTTAGATATGACCGAGACTCTTTCTGAGCTACAATAGCACGTGGAGGGATTGACATAAGTTGCAAATGTTTGTTTAAAACATAGTTTTCTAAGGAATCAAGTAATTTGTTCAAATTTCTGGAAATGTGTTGATATTGAATGTAATCAAAATGTCTTTCTAAAATTCAAACTCTTAGGAACATATGATGAAGTGTTGGATTTCAAACAGTGTAAACGCTAGTAATTTGTAGTACGGCAAGTTGTGAGTCTAACCTAATGATGATGCAATTAATACCAAATGAAATGGCATCAGAGATAAGTACGATCAGGAACATTCATCAATAATCTGGTCAATAAAGGGATTAGTATAGTTGTCTTTTGGACAAGCAATATTGACATCCTGATAATCGACGCACGCTCTGATTTTCCCTTGTTTCTTCATGATAGGAACAATGTTGGAAACCCAATCAGTAAGCGGAATAGGGTAAATGAAACCAACAGGAAAAAAAATTTAAACTTCTACTTTAATGGCAGCAGCCTTCTTCGGATGAACAGGATGAAGGCGTTGATGTACCGATCTGACATCAGGGTACATTTTAATTGTGTGTTCAATGATACTAGTATATATGCCTAGCATTTTCTCATAGGACCAAGCAAATATATATCGGAATTCACGAAAAAGAGAGCGATAAGTTTCGAGTTTGGATGGAGAACAAGACATGCTAACATGAATGTTTTCTACAACGCTGGGTTTGGTCGAAATATCGATAGAAATGATTTCTTCAATATTTGATAAGCTTCACTCGGATTCGATAGCATTAATCAAAAAAGAATTCGAAAGTAAAGTATTGATCGAAGGGTGATATAGTTCAATAAGATTATCTTCTTCGTAATCCTGAAGATGGGAACGATGATGATGATCTGGATTTATGTAGAAACGCAACAGAATACACATATAACCATAAATACAAAGATGCAGTGGAAATAACACTTCATTTCATTAATATCAAAGAACTGAAATTTGCTTACAGACAGAATGGAAGTAAGCTAGCTAGGGTGCTGATAGTGAATCTTTGAGAAGAGATATGGCGGCTACAGACCTCTGAACTATGTTACAATGAGGCTCGAGCTATTTATTATTGAGAAATAATGGAGAACTCTAAACGTCCAAAACCTAACCCTAGGAGATGAAGCACCAAAACTATGGGCCCCATTTGGGTAAATTGGTGTTTCAACTTCCCGGGGACGTAACTTCAGCATACGATCTTTGTTTGACACGTATGATACATCGTTAGAAATATCTATCCAAGGACTACAACTATTTCCGCAAATATCAATTCCGAAACGAAATCATATTCTCCAAACAAATGATTCCCAAAAAAAATCATTTAGGTAGGGCCTCAAAACGGCTCTGGAAGTTCAGGACCCGAAAAACTGCTAAAAATAGTAAGTTGTACCGAAACTAAAAAAATGAAAGAGACAATGGTAGGGCCCCAAGTGGAATAGGCGAGTGGCCACCAATATCCACCTAGATCGTTCCTCCCCCCTTAGGAAGCAATGGTCCCCATTGCGTTGAGTTCCTCCATGAGATGAGGAAACTTCTGCTGAAATTGGTCCCTGGTGAACCACTTGCCTTGGTGTAGGAGTTGGCCAGCTTTGACAACCCGATACAGTTAAATATTCCGCTAGCGAGTGTTCTTGATTTTCATGTCCATGATACAATCTATGGTGCCCTATTCCATGCAGTCTGGGTTTAACTCTTTTGGTGTGAGTTCTTCTGCAATGTCAGAGGTGTCGAGTAGAGGTGGGAAGTAGGGACGAAGGCGGTCTACATTGAATACTGGGTGCAGACCAAGGAATGGTGGAATACTGAGCTCAAAGGTATTGTTCCCTACAACCTTAGTGATGGTGTACGACCCATATTGGAGCGGGCGAAGCTTGCGGTGGGGTCCAGTGAGGCGCTCCTTCTGCAAATGTAGCCACACTTTGTCGCCCACCTGGAAGTTTTTTGGCACCCGATGTTGATCTTGTCGTTGCTTGTACTTAGCATTGGCTCTATCCAATATGTCATGAACCTATTGGTGGATGTGCTAAATGCGCTCGATGAAGTTGTTCACTTTTTCAACTTCAGACTGGACATGAGCCGAATCGGCTGGAGTAGCCGCAAATGGCATGGCTATGTCAATGGGACATAGTGGCTGGAATACCAAGCCCACCTGAAAGGGGCTGTGGCCAATTTAGATGTGGAGAGCCCGGTTATAACTGTGTTATACATAGGTGAGGCTCTCATCCCATGTGCATGGATGCTTTGAACTGTACATGCGCAGAATATGTACAATCATCCTGTTAACGACCTCTGTCTGGCCATCTGTTTGGGCATGGAAAGCTATGGACTTGGTGAGCTTGGCGTCCAAAATTGACCAGAGGCTGGACCAAAATGTGTTGAGGAACTTTTTTTCATGATCTGATATGATAGACTGTGGGATCCCAAAGTGAAGCCACACTCGTTCAAAGAAGAGTTTAGCAGTGGCTTCTGCTGTGATATTCTTCTTGCAAGCCACCATAATGGCCATCTTCGAGAATCCGTCGACGACCACAAAAACACAGTCATTTCCATGCTTAGTAGAAGGAAGGCCTGACATGTAATCCATGGAGATGGATTCCCAAGGTCAACTAGGGGTAGGTAGCGGAGTATAGAGCCCTTGCTTCTTGATGGTCGGTTTGGAAATGGCGCAAGCAGTGCAGGATCTGATGTACTTCCCGACATCATGTCGAAGGTTCAGCCAATAGAAATACTTCTGCAGTACTGCCACTATTTTCTCAACCCTAAAATTCCCAGCGACTCGACTATAGTGCACTTCCCATATCATCTTGGCACTCTCGCTTGAAGGAACACAAATGTGTCCCAGGTGACATAACAGTGCATCTTGGAGGTGAAAATTTGGAGCTTGAGTACCCCCCAAGAGTGCCTTGTATGTGTGGTTGAATTTTGGATCGCTCTTGTAGAGAAGCGGCCAATCCCACAAGAGTTGAGAACTGTGATTATGGCCACGATCGGTGGTCGGCTGAGGCATTCAGCAACATTATTGGTGCTACCCTTCTTGTACTTGATGTTCAAATGAAATTGTTGCAGATATGTGGACCACTTCTGATGGCAATCATTCTGCAACTTCCCTTGTGTCTGTATGAACTACAGGGGTCAGTGGTCTGTGTGGATGATTTTTTCCTTCCCCAAAATTTAATGCTTCCATTGTCGATAATCCTGCACAATGGAATACATTTCTTTGTCATAAGTGGGATACTTGAAAACTGTGTCAGACAATGTCTCACTGTGATATGCCACTGGATGCCCCTGTTGAGTAAGAACTACCCCAATAGCATAATTAGAGGCATCTGTCTCGATCTCAAATGGTTGTTGCAAGTCTGGTAATGTGAGCATTGGGGCAGAACAGAGGCGATGTTTCAATTCTACGAATGCCTTCTGTTGAGATTATGACCAAAAGAATTTTGCTTTCGCTCCTCCCTTGGTGACTTGACTCAAGGGCCAAGTGATATGAGAGAATCCCAACACGAACCTATGGTAGAAATTAGCAAGACCCAAAAAGTTGCGAAGCTTTGTTAGAGTGGTTGGGGCTGGCCAATCCTGAATGACATGGATCTTGGCTGGATCCACATGCACCCCCCTTTCATCAATAATGTATCCCATATATTGAACCTGGGTCATGCAAAAAGTGCACTTCTCCAAATTGGCACACAACTTATGTTGCTGTAGTGTTTGGAGGACTTCTCGGATGTGTTGGAGGTGCTCTTCCAAAGTCTGGCTGAAGATCAGAATGTCATCCAAGTACACCACTACAAATGAGTTGGTGAATGGACGCAAGATGTCATCCATCAGCCTCATGAATGTTGTAGGAGCATTCGTCAACCCGAAAGGCATGACGAGCCATTCAAAAAGGCCCTCTTTGGATTTGAAGGCAGTCTTCCACACATTAGAGGGTTCAATTGGTACCTGGTGATACCCAAACTTCAAGTCGATCTCGCTGAAATATTTTTCCCCTTTGAGTTGGTCTAGAAGGTCATCAATTCGTAGGATCGGGTACCTATTCCGGACAGTGATCGTGTTCAGCGCTCGATAGTCAATACAGAGTCTCCAAGTCCCATCCTTATTCTGTACCAACAAGATCGGGCTCCCACAGGGCAATGAAATTGGCCAGATGTGAAATTTCTGCAGCAGCTCTTGAATCTACCTCTTGATTCCATCATTCTCCAGAACAAAGTGCCTATAGATCGATCCATTGGGTAGTGGCGCACCTGGGGTCAGGTCAATGGGGTGCTTGACATGACAGTGTAGAGGCACCCCTATGGGTGAGTTGAAGATGTCCCCGTACTCCTCCACAACCTTTTCCATTTGTTTTTGTCATGCAGAGCAGCCATGTCTGGAGGTCGTGGCCA
Organism: Pinus albicaulis; assembly: GCA_034641835.2. NCBI lineage: Eukaryota > Viridiplantae > Streptophyta > Pinopsida > Pinales > Pinaceae > Pinus > Pinus albicaulis. Next base: position 758,204,677 of record CM076580.1, read on the forward strand.
CAATCTTCTTCTTGCCCTGGGGGTGGATCATCAGGAAAAAAAAATTCCTGGTTTGGGAAATGAGCTTACTGCATTTTTTTGCAGTAACCAAAGAGATAGTGGGAGGCGGTGGTACCTTTGGTATCCTGTACAACTTATTTCCCAAAGTAACAATAACAGTGCGAGGTCAGGACTCATACACAACATGTCGCTTCCATAAGTATGGTTGGCCTAACAATACATCAGAAACATCAATAGGAGAAATTTCACACAATACCTCATCCGTGAAGGGCTTGATGCTATAGGGAAGATGGCACTGTTGGCTGACGCGGAGATCCCGTCCTTGGTGAAGCCACCCAATGGTGTATGGTTGTGGGTGCGGTGTGGTCGGAAAGACCAACTTCTTCATGACATCTACTGAAATGAGGTTCTTTTGGCTCCCATTATCGACAATTAACTGTAGAGGGGAACCCTTTACCCACATTTGGGAGTGGAAGAGACACTCTGCCTCCTCTGGATCTTTTGGTTCCTCCTTCTGGATCTTCGTAGTGGCAACAGTGGCGTTGGGATCCGCATCAATAATTTGCTTCCTTTTGTCATTCCCCTTGTCAGGTTCTGATTCAGAGTCGGAGCATGCATCTGATTCAGAAGCCCTCATCTCGGCCACCAACGACTGCTTGGCTGGACACTCATTTGTGTTGTGAGTGGAGCTCTTATGGAACTCACACCACTTTCCCATGTCCTTCTTTGGCTTCGCAGTGTTGTTCTTTGCTTGTGGCTTTGGAAGGTTTTCTTCGGCTGCCATGCCTTGGTTTTTTCCTTTGGTTTGCGATTTGGGGGCACCTTTCCCTTGCTTTTGATTCGCAGATCCAAAGTCTCACTTCTTCTGTTTGAATTTCTGCTCAATCTTGGCAGCATACCGGTATGCCGTAATAAGTGAGGAGATGTCGAGGAACTCCATTTCCTCTTGAATGTATTTGTGCAGACAACCGCGATACTTTAGCACCAAATGTTTCTCTGAATCTTTGATACCCAACTTTTTGCGTAGGGTATGGAACATATTCATCAGTTCATGCACATCTTGATCCCTTTGTTGCCGCAGCGTGGTCCATTATATGTACTTGTCCTCAGAGCTCCCCACGGGATAGTATTGTTACTTGATGGCATCTCAGAAAGAATTCCAAGTGGGTATGGCTGAGAACAGGGAGGGTTTTGTCTCATCCTTTTTCTCACAGTAGGTTTCCCACCAGTCCTTGACATGGGGGGTAGCTTTGAGGAGTGAAAAAATAATCTTCTCTCGGTCGGAAAAGTCATGAACCGAGAAATATCCTTCTAATAGATTCAACCATCTATCTACGACATTTGCATCTATTTGACCCTCAAATATGGGAATGTCAAAGTTTACTTGTACATTAAAGGGAGTTGTGCCTCCAGACTGGCTGTTGGATGCAGATGCGCCACCGGTGGGCAGTCGTTTAAGGATCTGGGCAAAGTTATCCATCATCGCGTTCCTTTGTTTTTCGAGGGCCTCCTCGAGAAATATATTGATAGGATCTCCTACTCCCTCATCTTTCTTTTCGTCCCCCATGGGTGTCCGTCGGGGTTTGCGAAGCTGATCTTGCAAAGGTTCCACCAGATCGAACCCTAACTACTTATACCCCAACCTTGTTGGGGACATGCAAAGAAGGATTGAGAAAAATCAGACCGCTCTGATACCACTGATCCGGATTTATGTAGGAACGCAACAGAATACACATATAACCATAAATACAAAGATGCAGCAGAAATAACACTTCATTTCATTAATATCAAAGAACTGAAATTTGCTTACAAACAGAATGGAAATAAACTAGCTAGGGTGCTGGTAGCGAATATCTGAGAAGAGATGTGGCAGCTACAGACCTCTGAACTGTGTTACAATGAGGCTCGAGGGCCTATTTATTATTGAGAAACAATGGAGAACTCTAAACATCCAAAAACTTAACCCTGGGAGATGAAGCGCCAAAACTATGGGCCCCGTTTGGGTAAATTGGTGTTTCAACTTCCCGAGGACGTAACTTCGGCATATGATCTATGTTTGACGCGTATGATACATCATTAGAAATATCTATCCAAGAACTAAAACTATTGCCATGAATTTTTATTTTGAAATGGAATCATATTGGTCGAACAAATGATGCCCAAAAAACGTTGTTTAGGGCCTCAAAACGGCTCTGGAAGTTCAAGACCCGAAAAACTACTAAAAATAGTAAGTTGTACCGAAACTGAAAAACTGAAAGAGACAATGGTGGGACCCCAAGTGGAATAGGCGGGTAGCCACCAATATCCACCTGGATCAGATGATGATCTTCCCATGGTTCTCCTTTTGGCATCATGGATTCCACAATGCTCTCATCAGTCAAGAAAGTGGATCAAAAAGGATCAGATGGAGTACCAAAATATAATGAATTATCGACCCAAATGATTGACAACGATGATTTAGGATTTTTCGCCCAAGCCATGTTGATTTATTGCTATGCCAGCTCAATTGGGTTGGGCGGTAGGAATTCATTCAGCGTAACAATTTCAGAATCATTGGTAATCTTCCTTAAGTCAGATGAACTAGAAGATATCATGCAGCAGGTCTGCATTCTTGCAATTTCTGTCGACGTCTCAGGCGGCGATAATGCAAAGGTGCCCATTAGGGAATAATCCTTTAAGATCCCTACACCAATGTTTTGAAGTGATCGCTAGGGTGCGTGAACTAACGGAATGCTTCCAGATACCTAGGAACTAGAGGCAAAGAAGGAGAGTTGATTGATGATTGTGATAACACCTTTATGAGGGAAGGCTATCATTCTAAAGTAAGTAGATATGATCGCAATCATAGCGTAGAACCAAGACGTTCCGAGTAAAGTGTTGTAATCAATGGGTCCATCAACAACCTCAACCTCAACAGTTACAATTTCTCCCCTAGTTCGACATGTAGGTTATTGATGATACCACAAGTCTTATATGTACGACCGTCAAAATCTTTCAACATCGTAGGCGATTGAGATAGGTGCGGTGACCCAAGTGACTTCCAGCAATTTAGATACATAATGAAATTATATTCTCCCTCATTAATAATAGTGCGATGAACGAGGTGACTGAGAACATTTACTTGGATGGAGAATGCTAATTTTGCTGGTAATTGTGGCACATAGCCCGTATGATTAAAGACTACAAGATTGGAATCTGTTGGGTCGATTCCACCAATTGCCGACAACAAACCCTGTTTATGGGAGGGAAATTTTTGAAGTACCTCAAGCGTCGACATAATTGAAGGTGACTGTGCCAAATCTTCAACTATATTATAATTTTGAGCTACTCGGGCTCGAGGATTAAATGTCAATTTATGGACAACTCCCTTTGGTGGCTTTATTGTTAACTCTGGCATAATAGTTGGCGGAATTTATTCAGTAGATGGATTCATTGTCAAGGTAGTAGGTTGATCATTAGCCTGACTACCATAATATTTATTTCGCATAGACACCAAAACATCAGTTTTTGGCTTTGTGATAGATAGCATAAGCACTTGGGAACTAGAAGTTGGATCCGTAGCAACCATGCTTGTGTCTGGATTCGGAAAAGGATCTGTCAACACAGTAGATGCAGTCGAGGTCTTAAGAAATTTTGACACTTTGGTGAGATGAGGACAGTCTCAAAAAAATTTCTCCTCATTGCATATCAAGCAAGGGTAATGGGGTTTTCGATTGTTTCCAGATTGTTGGTCAGATGATCGTTCCTGCGGGGTTGAATTTTTCTTTTTCTTCGCTTTCTACTTTTTCTTTCTTTCAGGTTGCTTGTCACTTTTGCCTTTTTTAGATGACACGGCATGAATTTCGGAAGAAGGTGAATGATCAGATGTAGTAGAGTTGTGAGTGCTTGCAGTGCCAATCATACTATCGTTGGCATGAGAGTCCTTAGATGGAGGAGGAACAATAAAATTAGATTGCGACGTGTTTGGAATTTTCTCACATAGCATGTCAGACTGAGTATAAATCAAATCTAAGTACTGGGCATGAGCAATGACCTACTTTTCAGTGACGACGCCACCTTTAGCTACATCCTCGGTAATATATGGTAGCAAGGACTTAATAAACCACTCAGCGAGGAGTAGATCAAGAACAAATGTTTTGACCATTCTACGACGGTGACGCCACTCATGAATATGATCAGAAATGTGATTAGTAGTTGTCTATTTAAAATTGGTTAGCATTTTCGTTCCAGTTTCATATCGTATGGTTAAATGGAAGTGGGTCAGAAGGGTAGTGGCTAAGGCAGTGAAATTATCAAATGAAGCTCTTGGTAGTTCAATGTACCACTTCGTGGCCGGACCAGTGAGCGTATGCTGGAAAATACGTAGTCGAACGAAGTCATCATTTAAGGAGTTGGATGAGCACCACAAATGATAAGTCATAACATGCATTGACGGGTCTTCTCCAGGGTTTACATTGAATTTAGGAATGTCGGAGGGTAATTTATGTAGTATCACTGGCCACCAAGGAGAATAGCTGATGGGGTCATTGGTAAGCTGGTTTAAATCATGTAATCCTAAAGTTGCGACAAAGGGAAACTATCAATTCAAGTCAGGTTGAGCATAACCAGGATATGATGGAATTTCTTGGCAACAGGCCTGTGAGCACCAACATAAGGCATTTGTTGCTGGTAACCCAGATAGGGGTTGTTTTTATGACCAAACGCTTGAGGGATCTATTGACCAAGACCTGGGTAAGTTGTTTGTTGCTGGAATTATTGTTGTGGCATTTGCGGTTGTGGTTGCCAAGGTGACTACCCACCAATATTATAGCCCAAACCAGAATATCTTGGACATGTTTGTGAATTGGTAAGACCCAGTTGTTCCTGTGACATCCCATAAAAGGGTAATCCATCTTATGAAAGAAAGATTCTGGATACAGGTGGCTGTTGTAAACCAACTAGAGGAGTTGGAGTTTGAGGGCCCAAAACTTGAGGGTAATGGGTTGAAGTACCTACATGAGATGATTGAGATACAAAAATTTGAGCCTGTAACAAGGGTAATGAAGTATTAAGAAGTGGAGTAGATGTGGGTGCAACAAGTTGAACCGATTGATATGAATGCATAACCGTTTGTGGTTGAATGGGCAAGATAGGCTACCACTGACAAACAGTCATTCCAACATTTGGGTGACCATAAAACGAGGGAGTATTGTCAAAATGGGTGACCATAGGTTTCCCCCCAGCATGAGGAGTATAATAAGATGGAATATGTTGTTCTCCAAATGGTGGGAGTCCAGTTGAGATTGTACTGGATGGAATGTACCCAGATGGAACAGCCTGGTGTTGCACTGAAGATGTATATAAAGGATCAATCCATTCAGTACTCATTAGAGATGTACCAAATAGAATGCCAGAAGATGACATGGGTGAATTCCATGGATTGGAGGATGCACTAGAGTAGGTTCTAGATAATGATTGGTAACCCAGTGGGACAGAAGGACCACCATAAAGATGTAACTCTAGTGATGTGTTAAACATCGACGAGGTAGCAATAGTGGATGTTGTCGCAACTGTAATAGATGGTACAGCTGGAGATGTTGACTCAACCATGCTCATACGACCCAATGTATACCCTATAGGATCTATAGGAACTCGAATTGAAACGTGATCAAAAGAAGTGGTGTAAGTCAACCAAGGAATAGTCTCATAAAGATAAAGCCCTAGTCCAAAATGGGTTGGAGTTAAAGGGTGTGTTTCTTGTTGAGGTTCTTCCTCAATCGAAATCAAACCAGGTGGAAGGATTTCGCCATCAGGCCCGAGATATATTTCAGGTGGTTGACTACGTGATATGGGAGACTCAATGGTTACGATCGACCGATATAGGAACAACTTCCAGTTGTTTGACTTCGGGATCTAGATGTTCTGGTAAAATAATGATGGGATCCAGATCAATTTCCAGTTAAACAACATCGGGTTTGAGAGGTATGTTCTCACTGATTGGATGGATAGCGTCCACAGGTAGCTATGAGGACTCTGTTTCGACGATAGTCAATGAACCATGATGTGTAGAAACAACTCGAGACAACTCTGGTATATGTGATGAGGATGATGCACTAGAGGTACTAATGGTACTAGTTTTTGTAGAACAAGGTTGTCTTCGCCGACCATAAATGGCTTCCAATGGTAAAGGTGGTTTAAGTGTTATTCTACGCGAACGATGGGGAAAGGGATGTTCTTCTTCCACGATGACTGATTGGTTTTATTACAAAAAAAAATAAACGAATAAAAGGGTAATACTAGGAAAAAGGTTTACCAAGTAATTGTGAACTGCAGAATACCTCCTGGCGAACCAAGAAGTACGGGCAGACAATATCCCCGAATTTTGTGTTCGGTGTATCACAAGTTACAAGGCGATCGACTCGATTACCTATGGATGGTAATCAATCTAAAGTTGTCCTCTCAAATATACCCGAAGGTACGTGGAGGCCCAAGTCTGTATTAGCGTTGTCTAATGCGAAACCACATAGTGAGAGCACCCCCTTATACTTTTCGTACTAGAACACAGCCCTATTGTTACACTAAAATTTGTCACCATGACATTTAGCTGTCTATATGGTTTCATCATTACCTATATTATGCTCCCTTATAGGTCCAAAACCATAAAGTTCCTAAACCAAGTCTTGGAATTGGAGAAAAGCTCATTAAAACTCTAAAAAGCCTAACTCCGCACTTTTCCTAGTCCTTACCTGCAGTACTGCGGTTTCTTGCTCTATAACCTACGATGCATCCCGCACATTTTGCTTACTAAAACTGCAAACCCATGAAAAAGGTAAAATAGAAGAAAAAGTAAGTTCTAGAAGCCCATCTGGTCGAATATTCTCCCAGCTGGAGGCTTCTAGAAGCATTATCAGGTCGAGCTTCGCCCCTTCATTCATGAACCTCTATCCCTTCATTAATGGATATTATCCCTTGGTATTTGGAGCTAAAATACCTTTATGAGAGGACTTTATCCCCCTCTTTATGGAACTGAAACTTCCTTCATTCTCCTATAAATTGAACTCATGCTTCAATCTCAAGGGTAGAATGTAGATTGATAGACTTTGGTGGATTAGAAAATTGCTGAAGAAATCATACTCTCTATACTTGGCATCATAGGTATGAGAACAATCACATACTCATATCTATAGTTTTATGCTAGTTTAGAGAGGAGAAGGCTTGTCAAACCGAAGGAAAACGGTTGTTCAGGACCCCGGATGAACCTGTATGACATCAAGGCGACAAGGTTGTAAGGTTACTTCTTATCATACAAGTTAATACAAATAGATTCTATTTTCTCATTAAGTTGTTCATGTATCTATTTGAGTAATTTAATTCTTAGATTCCTTGATCACTGAGATAGATTAGTGTTTCTTAATTATTATATCTTGCAGTTACTTTTAATCCTTTTTCTTGTCTTTGAATGTAGGTCTTACATGCTGAATTGAATCTTTTGGAGCGACTGGATTGAAGATTACAACAAGCGTTGGACATTAGGTAGGAGCATCTCCTCTTACTTAGTTAATTAATAATTCTGAATCACAATAGTCTAGAAAAAATGGTTTCCATTTGGTTGTTTGTTTCTAAATATCCTTAGGATACTAGGGAGATCGTTCTTGTCCTCAAGAAGGATTTTATCCGCGTAACAAAATGGCAACTCCACTGGGGATTGAACCCAGAATCCATGAAAAGCATATCTGAATTTTTATTTTTTCTGTATGTTTCCTGGCCTCCGCGGTTTTCATTTGAAAACAGTGCGGCAGCCTCTGTAGTTTGTAGTTCAGAACAATGCGGTACCGCTTTGTTCTCCATTAGAACCTGCAGACCTATGAAATTTTTTTGAAAAAAATAAGAATTCTCTTTTTAGAAGCCAGATTAACATATTCTCTCTGTTTGCCCCAAATTGTATTGATTGTCAAAGTCTTATGTGTGAATTTCTTTACAGTCTCATTTGTCTCCATTAAGTTAATTGGGTGTTTTGAGTCTCTTTTTTGAGAAATTCTTATTCTGATTTCCTTTGGTCATTACTTCAAGATTTGTCTCAGTCTCTTAACAATTTTGCATCTTTTTTCTTTTGTTTTTGTGTGAGTGTTAATCTCCTTTGAGTGTTTTATTTTTTGACCTTTGGAATTCTCACCCAATTTTCTTTACTTACACTTGATTGGTTCTTTAGATTACATTAGAATCATCTTGTGTCTGAGAATTCTCTTGCATAGATCACATTTGCATAATTAGAATTCAAGATTTTCATAATATGAATGAAAAATGTGCATAGGTTACATTTGCATAGTTTTCAAGTGAATTGTGCATAGACTACAATTGCATAGTTTACATTCTGGAAAAATCAATCGTAGATTTAGATCAGTTTCTTTGATTTGGATTACATGTTTTTATGCTTGTTTTAAAAAGCATAAAAATAAAAATTAGAATTGATTAGCATTAGTTTTTCTTGCTGAAATTAGTGCATTAGAGAATTTGTTATATTTTCTCTTATTTATCAATTTTTGCATTGTTGGAAGTGAATGGAAACTCTTTCCTTACTTTAAATAGGATTCATCGAATTGAAAAGACTACATTATCATATTTGATTGCATTCAGTTTTGGGTCAGGTCACAACACCATTGATTTCATATCTATTTACATTTTGAGTAATAACAGCCCAAATAACACAGCGCTTAATTAAAATTCATCTAGAAATTTTTACATTTTCTAGGGCTCTTTTCACCAATCTAGCTTAGGCTAGTGCTTTGGAATAGGTTGTAGTTAAATTTCCAAGGAACTAAACAAACAACAGTATCTTGCGGTAAGGAAAAATTCCAATTGTTGCAATTGTGCTCTGGGAAGCTCTTCTTAAAATAGTCAAGCACGAGATCATGTCGGAACCAGTGAGGTACTCGTACCTATCTCATTGGGAAAGATAGTAGATGTGCACGTACTAAAAATGGTAAACCTCGGATAGACCATTGTCGAGGAGCCTGGGGTCACTTGTTGGTAAACCTTGGAGTGTATCAAGGAGCCTTCAAGGGGATTGAGCTTGTTACTCTGCCCTTGCATGTATATCGGATCATAGACTATTCCCCCAGGTGCATTTGTTTATGCTGGTGACCTTAGTGGCCATAATATTTAGGATTTTTCCCAAGGTGAAGGTGGAGGGAAGGTCCCACTGTACCTGGAGCAGACGTTGACTAGACTCACTTGGACTTTCTAGAGGGTTCACTTCACTTCAAGATGGCATAGTGGAGGTACTTGCACCAAACTGTTTCATTAAGCAAGTTGTCAAGGTAACTGTTTTGACCGCTAGTTTTTCACATTGATCTATGCGATGTTGGATTTAATCACCAACTAGTGATTTCATTGTGAAGACATATTGTTTGTGTGTGGTTTGACTCCTAGATTTGATAGCGCGTGTTCATTTGTTTGTTTTTACATTTTAGAGACCTTAGGTGTGAATTGTGAATTTTAATTGTTAGATGTGAATTGTGAATTGTGAATATTTTTAAATTAGTTAATAAAATTCACTAAAGTTGAATCTAATGGCAACTGTTCCGGAATTTACCAACCAAGGAACCCTTCTTAACGAGAATCCTAGTACTTTTCCTTGCTTTGGAAATGTTAGTCCTCCTTATATGGCTACATCGTCATTACCTGGATTTACAATAGGTTTACCAGTATGGTTATTTTCAACTTCGTTGGCCTCGAATACTCAAATTGTTCCACCTCAACCGGATGCTTCACCTCAATAGAGTTCACCATCTCAACATCACCAACCTCATGTTAACCCTTTACCTTCTTCGCCCAACATGTTTTCCTCCCTTTCTTCCTCTTCGCTTGGTAAAATTTGTGACGCTAGTAACCAGGTGGCTAAGAAGAAGAAGAAGCAAGATAAGAAAGAATTCAACCAACCAACCATGGCTGTGAGTGTTGGTAATGTTGAAGAAACCTCCAACATGCATCATAAACCCAAATACCCTTGCAATCTTTGTAAGGGTGACCACTTCCTTATCAATTGTCCTAGTATTCCTAAGGTCTTGGAAGTATGGTCAGAAAACTCTCATCAACTTACTGTTGATCCATCAACCAGTGATAGTCAAGTTCCTAAGAAAAAGGGTAAAGTTAGGTTTCCTTGTAGGTCATGCAAAGGGAGTCATCAAACTCACATTTTCCCTCACATGGATGAAGCCTCAAAATTTTTGGAAAACCTTACTGTTCCACAGCAAAACCTTCCAACTGGTTACCGTAAACTTTCTCCCAACCTACCGTTAACTAAAGAAGTGATTGATCTAATTCCAATTACAGTCAATCCCACTCTTCCATTGGAGAGTGAAATTCATATCACTCAGGTTGATGATCCATTAGTTGATCAAGTGGTTGACTTGATTTCACATCCGGTCGATCCTACTCTCCTTGTAGAGAGTGAAATCCATACCACTCAGGTTCTTCTTGTTACATTAGATTCTTCTAACGCCAAGGGGCATTTCACTTGTTTCTTCAGAACCCCCTCCAAGTACCGAGGTCTTTTCTTTTGATTGGAATAGACTGACAGAACCTCGTCTTCCTTCCTCTGTCCCTTTCCAAATCATTGTTAAGGTTTGTGATAAGAATGTGCGTCGCACAAATATAGATGAAGGTGCTTCTGTTAGTATTTTATCCTCAACTACTTGGCAAGCTTTGGGTTCCCCTCAGCTTGTGCCTATTACACATAATCTGTCAGCTTTTAACAGAACCATTAGTGAACCTTTAGGTATCCTTCCAAAGTTTCCTATTACCTTGGAAGGTAAAACTGTCTGTATTGACCTTATGGTAGTTTGAGGCCCCTTAGATTTCAATTTGCTCCTCGGGCGAGATTATGTCTATGCAATGAAAGTTGTTGTATCGACACTCTTTCGTGTGATGTCTTTCCCTCACAATGGAAACATCATGACTTTTGACCAACTTCCATTCACTAGTCTTGATTCGACTACCAATAATCCGACACCCCTAAATTTTCCTTATACGAAAGTGGTATCTACCCCGCCACGGGTTAATTATGTGGCAACCAGTCCCATGTTTTCATTTACCGATGCAAGCGAGCCTCTCATTGTTTGCTCGACTTCCTTTGACTTAGATCCGGTAATTGACATGGAAAACCCTATGGGATTATTTTAACGCGATGTCCTTATCCCTATTAAGTCCCTTGACATATGTTCCTTCCAGAGAATTGTTCTTCCATCTGCTGAAGACCTCTTGGAAGCCATGATCGAGGTGTGTCCCTTGACATGTGTTTCTTCCAGTTGGAAGCCATGACAAGGTTATCATGAGGATAGTTCTTTTACTGTGTCAACCTCATTAAAAAATGAATCAGTAGGTCATGAGGAGATTTCCTTTTACTGTGTCAACCTCATTAAAAAATGAAACAGGTTCCCATGAGGAGAGTTCCTTTTACTGTGTCAACCTCATTAAAGAATGAATCAGGCAATGAGGATATTTCCCTTTACTCTGTCAACCTCATTAAAAAATGAAACAGATACCATGAGCATATTTCCTTTCTTGTGTCAAGCTCGTTAAAAAATGAAACAAATCCTCTCCTAATTGAGTCGAGTCTTTGATTAGATCTCGCAAGTGTTAAGTCGAGTCTTTCCCCTGATCTCGTAAATGAACCTTCATTACATCCACCTATTAGTAACCAGTAGTCTACTTAGTTGAATGCAATGAAGCTTGGGGGGCATGTGCTCTAGCATTTTATGCTTGGGGGGCATTGAAACTTATTTCAAGCATGATTTTTCCTTTGTTTCAAGCTTGTGTTAAAATGAAACAAACCAATTTCAAGCATGATTTTTCCTTTGTTTCAAGCTTGTGTAAAAATGAAACAAACCAATATCAAGCACAATTTCCTTTGTTTTAAGCTTGTGTAAAAATGAAACCACTCTCAAGCATAATTTTTCCTATGTTTCAAGATTGTATAAAAATGAAACCTATCTTGAGTCCATTTTGGTTATTATTTTCAAGACTCATTAAAATCTAGAAAATCCTGGGATTATTTTGCTATCTTTCATTCTCATAAAACACATGAAAATTCCGATTTCTTTCCATCTTTTCCTGTTCGTTAATTAAATTGAAAGTCGGCCATTGAGTATAATTTTTATCACTTTTTCGAACTCGTTAAAACTCACGAAAAAGCAAAACCATCGAGTATACTTTTATCACTTTTTTGAGCTCTGTAAAAATATGAAAAAGCGAAACCCTGGAGTTCTCTTTTAAGCCCTTTTCAAACTCTCTAAACATGAAAAGATCGCCGAGTACTTGACTATTAGAACTCATTGAAGGAAATGAACAGTCGTCCTTTCAGTATAAGTTTACCCCTTTTCCGGACTGAAATGGACTATTTACGAAAAAGGTATATGTTGACTAATAATGGTCAATAGAGTTCTCTCTTGTATTATTTTATCCTTTTTCGGGCTTGAGAGACTAAATTTACGAAAAAGAACAACCACGGAGTTTTCTTAAGTTTTTCTTTTGACTCCCTAAAATTGAAAAACACCGAGTTTCACCTATACTGGACTCGTTAAAATTTAACAGTAAAGGACTTGTCGATTACAAATAGGAATGAACCACTCCTTCTTAGGGTTCGATTTTAATACTAATTTGGACTCATTCGAAGGATGAGCTTACACAACAAGAAAATTTTATCCTCCTCAAGCTTGTCAAAAATAAAGAGGTACTTGCCATAAATGGTGGGGGGGGAAGAGAGAAAATGAATCCAGTTGTCATACTTTTTTTTGAAAAGCAGTATACCACTCTTGAACACGACACTTTTTGTTACACTCATACCTGGGTTAGGAAAATCCTTCGTCTAAAAGTTAATCAAACCACATTGAAAGTATTCAGTCGGTTTCTGGGTATTAGCTTTAGGTCAATTGTCACCAAACAATATGCAGTGTCGTTATGTGTTCAAGAGCACAGTTTAAATAAACCATTCATTTCTGTCTATATGGGTTCATCATTACCTATATTATGCTCCCTTAGAGGTCCAAAACCATAAAGTTTCTAAACCAAGTCTTGGAATTGGAGAAAAGCTCATTAAAACTCTAAAAATCCTAACTTCGCACTTTTCCTAGTCCTTACCTGTGGTACCACAGTTTCTTGCTCTATAACCTGTGGTACATCTCGCACGTTCTGCTTACTAAAACTGCGGACCCCTGAAAAAAGGTAAAATAAAAGAAAAAGTAGGTTCTAGAAGCCTAGTTGGTCGAATATTATCCCAGCTGGAGGCTTCTAGAAGCATTATCAGGTCGAGCTTCGCCCCTTCATTCATGAACCTCTATCCCTTCATTAATGGAGATTATCCCTTGGTATTTGGAGCTAAAATCCCTTTATGAGAGGACTTTATCCCCCTCTTTATGGAACTAAAACCTCCTTCATTCTCCTATAAATTGAACTCATGTTTCAGTCTCAAGGGTAGACTGTAGATTGATAGACTTTGGTGGATTAGAAAATTGTTGAAGAAATCATACTCTCTATACTTGGCATTATTGGTATGAGAACGATCACATACTCATATCTATAGTTTTATGCTAGTTTAGAGAAGAGAAGGCTTGTCAAATCGAAGGAAAACGGTTGTTCAAGACCCCGGAAGAACCTGTATGACATCAAGGTGACAAGGTTGTAAGGTTACTTCTTATCATACAAGTTAATACAAATAGATTATATTTTCTCATTAAGTTGTTCATGCATCTATTTGAGTAATTTAATTCTTGGATTCCTTAATCACTGAGATAGATTTGTGTTTCTTAATTATTATATCTTGCAGGTGCTTTTAATCATTTTTCTTGTCTTTGAATGTAGGTCTTACATGTTGAATTGACCTCTTTTGGAGCGATTGGATCGCATATTACAGCAAGCGTTGGACTTTAGGTAGGAGCATCTCTTCTTACTTAGTTAATTAATAATTCTGAATCACAATAGTCTAGAGAAAATGGTTTGCATTTGGTTGTTTGTTTCTATATATCCTTAGGATACTAGGGAGATCGTTCTTGTCCGCAAGAAGGATTTTATCTGCATAACACCTATATACCCAAAGGTACGTGGACGAGCTCCCATATACTTACGTACGTGGAGTGGGATTTCACACTCGGAATGTATCACAGACAAGTTAGCGACAACTACTATGTTTAACGATGTCGGAACACGTCTCTAGCCTAGACCTTCTAAGTGTTATCATTAATGCTACAATGCTTTCTTAGGTTGATTGAGGTAAATTTTATGTTGATCTTGTTTAAAATTTTATCTATGAGGTTCACCGCGTGATGTAGTGGGTAATTCCTAAAAATGCAAACTAAATGAGAAGCAAACTTTTCAATTTAGATTTTTCAATGAAAATCCTAGCTACTAAGGGGAAATAACAATCTGATTTTGAGCATACAACAAAGAGCACAAACTAAATGCAGATTTCCCTAACTTGTTCCTATGCAACTCACACAATTCTCTATATGCACATGCATGTTTTCATTTTCATCTCCCTTTAATGTGAAAGGAAACTAAATGCACAAATCAATCAAACAAATGTTTTCTTTTGAGAAACAAGGAATGAAACAACAATTTCTCTTAGGAAAATGAAGAATGAAACTACAATTTTCCTACAGGAAATGAGGAATGAAACAAAAATTTCCTTTTCAAAAACAGAACTGATATAATGCAAAAATTACTACTTTGAATTTGATTTTCCAATGATAAAGAAAACAACTAATGAAACATTGAACAAAATACTTTTCAAAGGAGGAAGAACAAGGAAAGTTTATTGGTCTCTCAAAGCAAGTAGACATCTGAGAATACAACAGACAATTGGCTGAAACTGAAAGCAAAGACAAATTTTGATGGAATTTGGTTGGCTGAGGGGGAAACACACCCTGTAAGGGGAGACAGTATGTTGCAGTGCACCCCTGAATGGAACAATGCACTGCAATGCATTGTACCCTGAACAACAGTGCGTTGGGCACAAATAAGTTTGAAAAACAAGCGGCTAAACACACTTCTAATCCAATTTGTTCATTCAAATGACTGATAAAAATGCTACTGATGATGGTAAACAGAGGCAGAAACATCAAGAATGATGGGATTATCCCCAACGGAGTTGCCAATTTTTTATACGGAATTTTAATCTACGAATAAACTAAATTCCTAGAGTGTGGTGTTCCTTCACTCAGAACAATAGAAGAAAGACAACTATTATTTTCTATAAGACAAATAGATAGATAGAAAGGAAATAAGCCTACTTGTGATCCTTTTCGCTCTCCTCCTCCTTTTGTCGTTGTTGTTGTCGCTCTCAGTCCAACTAAAGCCGCTAGATCGATTCCTGCAATCAAAGACAAAGAACAAAAAACAACATACAAATATACAAGTATATACTTATCTTAATCAAATCAAACCAATTAGATCTGAGAATACTATATTATAAGATGGCAGAGTTTCCCTCATGATAGCAGTGGCAGCTTCATTAATGATGTGGGAGGCTAACTTACGACCATGGGTCTTACTAGCATAAGCGTTGGGCTTACAAAACTTAAAGGAGTCTTTAGGCTGCTTATCACGACCGCGAGAACCCCAGGTGGTCTTTCCCTTCCTTGAGGAAGCACGGGCCATGGTTCGGGAGTGACTGAGAGAACTAATGTCAACTGAATTGAACCCTATGAGACAAACCGAGGAGAGCCTATACCCAGGAGAAATATTATTCCAGGGGTCACATTGGACTGGGGAAACTTCCAAATTAACCACATGTGAGGGCCACAACTAATACATAAACCAATTCTTTCTCTTATTGTAGACTTGAAACCGAAAATAAAAATAGTCCCAAATCCAAACTTGAATCTGACTCTGCCCGAAATGGTTGAGGGTATAAGTATAAACCGAATCGCCCACATATCGTAACCCTGAAGGTCAAGGGCCTAAACCACAGACATATATAAGATAAAAAAATTCTTTGCACCAGAGACAAAAACAAGAAGAAGACCAGGAACGACACATAGGCCTTACCCAGTAAATGCCCATCTATGACAACAAAATTCCAAAGAACACAAACACAAGAGTAAAGAAAACAAAATAACCCTCATATAATTATGCAACTACCGTATAGGAATCCAGGTGGGGTTCCTTCCAAACTGTCCAATTTCAAACATATCCATTCTTCCTGGAGACCAGCAGACATGTATAACAAGCCATGGGAGTAGGGATACAAGGTTTGAGACTGAAAACATACCTGAGAAAGGTGACCTGAACCAACTATAATTGAACCGATGCCCGGTGAAGGATCACGAAGGACACCTCCCCCAAGTCTTCGTGCTGCTTGGACCAAAGTGAATTCGAACAAGATTTGCGAATATGAAAGTTACAAAACTTACTAACGAAAAAGCCGAAGACATTCACCGCTATTACGCTACTACCACCTTATGGATTAGCATTAAATGAGACCATGAGCGAGGCCATCGCTCCATGTGCCTCTTGCACGTGGAGGGTGGTGGAGGACCTCCTCGGTATTTTAATAATGAATGATGGGCAGTGGCAGAACTTAATCTTTCCAGCTCACACCCCGATCGAGGATTATTACTTATGTATTTAACTCACACATTACTTTTTTTTATAATTAATAATAACAATAATATTTTTTGCTTCCATGGAAAAATTGAGTCACAGTATGCGCGGGGATTGGGATCAACAACAAATAATCAACCATAATTCCTTTCTCTTTGGCAAGGTTTAAACCTAGCCATCAACAAGAAAATTTAGAGAATTGTGATATTTGGCGACTTAATGATAGTGATTAAACAAGTATGGGAGGCTAAACATCGACCTAAAGTGACCCATTCTCCCATGGATTTGATAATCCTTCTTCAACTTCAACAATTTGAATAGGTTGATCTCTTCCATGTTTTAAGGAATCTAAATTCCACAAGAGATACATTAACACACAGAGGAAAAAATTTGTCTCAAGGGACTGTAAAATTTAACAATGATCATCAAACAATCATCCCATTACCATGATGTATTCATATAACAAATATGGAATTTCATAATTCATTTATGAACATTCAATATTGAGGAAAGTTGAATATTTTATGAAGCATGCAATTTGTTGGAGAATCAACGTATTTGATATGAGGGTATCCATGGTTTGGCAGTCATCATTTATTGACTGGCTTCGATCATCCCCCATGGACTACCCCTATCGTCTCAACATTAACACTTGGCTCGTGCACTCATTCTCCCTCCGCATGGTGTATCCTCATTGTTATACAAAATTTTAATCTACGGATAAACTAAATTCCCTGAGTGTGGTGTTCCTTCACTCAAAACAACCGAAGAAAGAAAACTATTATTTTCTCTAAGACAAATAGATAAATAGAAAGGAAAAAAACCTACTTGTGATCCTTTTCGCTCTCCTTCTCCTTCTGTTGTTGTTGTCGTCGCTCTCAATCCAATTAAAGCCGCTAGATTGATTCCTGCAATCAAAGATAGAGAACAACAAACATCATACAAATATACAAGTATCTACTTATCTTAATCAAATCAAACCGATTAGATCTGAGAATACATACATCATCAGGAATACATTTCACAAGATATAAACATATGTATGAGAAAATGAACAGATATCTTTATTAAGTAAGTAGGAGGAGAAGATTACAACCAATAGATCGATTTGTCGTCAACCTACTCCAACTTCATTCCATCCTCATCACATCAAGAATCATCACAACAGCATATCGGTACTTCCAGCTCTTATCAATTGAGAATCCAACAACATAACTTTGCACAAAATTCTTCCTCCCTAGCACTTAGATGAGTGCTCAATTTATAGGGAAATTGAAGGTAGTTTCTCATTGAATTACTTTCTAATAATAGTGAAGACATGTTTCCAAGTTTAGAGGTGATGAATGGACACTTGTATTCGAAGTATAACACCTATGAGCTCTTCTAGAAGGCACTTTCCATGTGGAGATTCCCAGAACAATGATGATTTCGCTCCCAGGAGACCAACGCAGCCTTGAGTGTCGGGTAGTGCACTGTAGTGCACTCTTGCATGGAGGTAGTTGCACTGCAACGCAATTAGGCCCTTGCAGAGGAGCATTGATGAGTCAATGGGTCATATAATATATACTTCAAACCTTGGAAATCTCACAATTGAAGCCATAAAAGGAATGTGTTCACTTAGGGCATATAGCAACTGAATTAAGGGAATGATAGACCCTATTTATTGGTCTTGGGGGATGATGCCCAAATTGACCTATAACACTCATATTAATGTTAAAGTTTGTATAATTATTTGTCTTGAGAAAGATACATTCAATTCACCTCATGTTTGGGCCATTTCCCTCCTCTCTTTGTAGCAAGCGGTTCTTCCAGTAAAGAATTCGAAGCCGTTTTATCATGGAGACTTCAGTCCCACATTTTAATAGAGATAGAGAAGGATAATAAAAGTCATGATGGTTTCCATAGTATTGGCTTCCCTCATGTTTGTGTCTGCCGAAAATTATATATGTCTTTCTCTGGGCTTTAAACATTACATGGTATGTTTCCAACATCTCAATGTTTAACCAAGTTATTCCCTACAAACTGGTGTTACTGCTAGGTGATTTCGTCATGGCGAATGTGGGCTCATATTCCTATGACTCCGACTCTTGACATCAATGAAATTCTGGATAGGGTTCCCGAGGCTAAAGAGAGCATGCGACTCACCTTCAAGAAATGAAAAGAAGATGAGGAGAAGACTCAAAATTCTCTTCAATTGTTAACCATCTCTAAGCTTGAGCTCATGCAAATTAAAATTGATTGTCTCCAAAATGAATTAAGGACTGAATTGGTAGCCATTCATTGAAAAATGATGAAGATGGAGGATTTGTTTGTTA
Source organism: Pinus albicaulis (assembly GCA_034641835.2). NCBI lineage: Eukaryota > Viridiplantae > Streptophyta > Pinopsida > Pinales > Pinaceae > Pinus > Pinus albicaulis. The sequence continues at coordinate 758,223,567 of CM076580.1, forward strand.
GTGGGCTTCATCTATTCCTAACACATGTCGAATCCAATGAAGACACAGTGAGAAAAAGAGGAAAGATGTTCCTAGCTTAAGACCAGCCAAGCTAATTTTGAAGATGTGCCTTTGGTGGCAAGTTTTTGGAAAATTCCCTTCTAAATTTTAGTTTATAATGTTGTGCAAGTTTTGTTTGTATTTATGCATCTATTTCAGGATCTACAATAGGCATCTATTTATAATTATTGGAAAAAAAATGCCATAAGCATAGGTTACATGTGTATTGGACTTCAGAGAGCGGGATTTTGATGGAAATTAATGAATTATGCAAAGGTTCTAGCTCGTAATCCATATTTCATTTTTAATAGAAATACTCTAATTGTTCATTTGAAAATAATAACAATGGTAATTTTTTTGTTGGTTTAACCTACAAGGGATTTGAACCATGAATTTCATGTTTTACACAATAGTTGGCTAATAATAATAATAAACTTATAATATAATGATTTATTTATTTTTTTATAAAAGTATTCACTATTTATTTAATAATTACACCGAAGGTGTCCCCTCTATGGAGTTGGTTTGGCAAACACTGTTCATCCCAGCCAATCCAAACCTCTCATTTCTGTCCTCCTCATTCCACTGAAAAATTGACACGTGGAAAGGGTTCATGAGCCATTTTGAATTGTTGTCTACCCATTTCTCTGGTACAGGGTTCGACTCTCATTTAACTCTCATTTGCTTTTGCGGAGGAAGGGTTGCCTGCGAGCTCACAACAGACTCATAGGTTCGATTGTTGGCCGATTTGTTCGACTCTCGTTTAATTTTACGGAGGAAGGGCTCGACTCTCGTTTCCATTTTTCAAGGAAGGGTCGCATACAGCTTTTCGGAGGAAGGGTTGCTTGCGGGGTCACAAGTTCAATTGCGCCTTTTAGGTTCAAATCATCAATTGAAAATTCACTATATTATGCCAACCCGATATTCTCATAGGCTCAACAGTAGAGATTCCTTATCACACATGGCTTTAAATTCTCAATAAAAATGAACTCTAACTCCTCATAACTTATAACACTCAGGTTCCAAGAAAGAAGTATTCAAGCAAGAGTATTGCTTCAATAACTTGACTTGATGACTTTTTAAGCAGCATTCCAAGCAGAGGAGAAGGTACTCTAGGTAATATGTATATAAGACTTAGCACTGGTAGCTCTCTTTCGAAAAGGGGCCTATCTCTTGCGATAAATCTTCCATAGGTCCATGTTTGGTACGAATCTTCTAGCTGTTTGGTCCTGGCCAAATGTGGTTGGTAGTGGTAACGTAATCATTCTTCCCTTTCTATGGCCCCTATATTTGCGGTTTCAGTTTCATCAACATCAAAGTAAGATGCAATTGACCAAGCACCAAAGGCAGAGACATAATTATCCAATTTTTCCTTCCCCGATCTCCTTTTTGGGCTCCTCCTTCTCCCTCCTTCAGGATCGTTGTTGGCTTATTTTCCCATACCATAAAGACAAGAAGCTAAGGAGCAGAGACGCATGTCCTCATCAGGCAAGCTTATGTAGGATGAACTCCCAATATGGGGAAGGTTAAGAGCATTATAAATTAAATCTCAAATAATTTATAAATAGGCATTACCTTCCTCATTAGCTTGATTCATCCAGGATTTACCAAGAGAAAGATTGACTGGACCTATCGAAACTAGGTAAACTAAGTCAACTACTTTTGACACTTTGGATCCGCTACAGGGGACTCTCCCTATGTAGGTTTTGCATCTGAACGTTCTAGTGCTACATTTGGATATAATACTAGGTCAACTGGGTAGGGAACTAGAGGCTCTTCCTTCTCAACGACTACCTTTCGCTTTACTTGTGGCTCTTTTCATAGGGTTTTTTACGCCCTTTTGATCCTAAGCCATATGTACACTTCGTAACACCTTGAGACTGAAGATGGATGGGTGGGGTGGCCACTAATGAAGAGGGACTTCGTAACTCATCACTTTCTATGTGGATGTAGTCACACCATACCGTGTAACCTTCTACAACCTCACCTTACCTACCCACATCCAACACCACCAGTATAAGTACCATTCCTTACATGAAACAACCTTTGAATAGTTGTGAAAATTCCCAACCTAGTCTTCTCTAGCAAATTTGCTTTGTTCTTGCTGACATTTCATTCATCGACATCTGGGAAATGTGCTTCCAAGGGTGAAAGGCCACGGGGAGATACCATTCATTATCTATAATCCCCAATTGGGCATTTGTAGACAATCTTGTATTGTCTGTTTGTACCACAATATATTCTATCTATGAGTGAGTTAGTGAAACCACACACACCTTTCTTTGCAATCCATCCTAGTAATTAGTTCACACTCTTTGCAATCTATATGGTTTCAGTTGAGAATACTTATTTTGGGTAGTGGAAGAAATACATTAGTGTGGGTTCCCAATATTTGCAAGGTCTCCCTCACTAGCAAGTCATGAGGCAAGGTTATAATACTAGGGCACTGAAGAGTGTTATTTAGGCCCTTATACCTAGAGTCTAGACACATTATCTAACCAGATTGTTGGGTTGGAAAACACCTTACATCCACTACACATCGGGAGCACCCTCCCATCTAGTGAGAGAGAGAGACAAACATAGCTCTGGCTAATGGTTTACAGTGAGGACTTATTCTTTCTGATATTTCCCATGATATTGTTTCCCCTTGACCACTCTATACCAGAGTGAGAATATTAACCAAAAAATGCCACTAAAGAACAAACTCATCAACACTTGGATCGAACTGGTTGGAAGGCGTAAGTAAGGTGACAAAAAACAACGAGAAACCTATATATAAATAGGAGTGAGGTTCTTGAAATAATGAAATTTTCACATCAAGTAGTTGGAGGGTAATGCAAATCAACTTGCTGATGTGTTTTCAATACCAACTCTTCAGCTGTTATAGTAAAGGGTAAGTCCCCATATGATGAGACCATAATAAAAGTAAAGAACCAAAAGTTATTGTATTTTAGAGAGGCCCCAGAGGAGGGGGAATTAAAAATAATTAATAGGAAATAACACTACATTCCACCAAAATATAATACCTTTAGAGAAAGTTGAAATATACTTACGGTCATTGATCCATGAAGTATAATCCCTCCCAATTCCAACATCAAAATATTGTAGCAATTTCTTTCACATTTGCGATAAGTTTTCCCAGCTCTTTAAGCTGACCAAAATCTTGTGGAATGCTTCCACTAAAAGTGTTATTAGAGGCATCAAGAGTGTGCAAGGAGGAGAGGTTCTCAAGAAACGCCAAAAGGGTAAATTCTTTATCCTCCTTGCAATTTTAGTGGCCTACCTTTGAGAATCGTTTTAGTTGGCTACCTTTGAGGATCGTTAAAGTAAGCAGGAACAATAATCCAATATTTGGTAGATCCATATCCACGCTTAAAAATCGTCAACCTGTGAAGACAAACCCAACTGCAAATGCACTCAACAAATTTATCCCCGTCATACCATTTAATTTCAATTAACAATGGTAATGGTAACTATACAACGATGTGGAAGGAATCCAGTGTGAGGGAGAATGCAATGTTAGTACCATTGATTCTGCTGGTACCAACAACAACGATAATGGAAATAAACCTCTAAATCTATGGTTGATGTTTCAATAAATGAAGCCAGGAAAGGCGTCCCACCCTCAGTTTTCCCACATCTGCACTTTGCACGCTAATTAATTTCATGACACTTTCCTTACATGCGCACGCTTAACCTTGAATTTGTTGAGACTTATTACTGGTTGCTTATCGATGTTTCATCAAATGGAGCCAGGAAAAGCGTCCCACCCCTAGTTTGCCCACGCTGTACTTCGCATGCTAATTAATAGCATGACTCTTTCCTTACATGCGTACGCTTAACCTTGAAGTCGTCGAGACTAATTACTAGTTTCTTATCAACGCAAGGAGGTGTTGCCACATAACGAACCCAAATTATAATGATGTGAGATATTTCTCTCTTCCAACATTTATAATGTGTATACTTTCATTCTTTTCCCTTAGTATTCCTGAATGCTTAAATTTAATTTAGTTTTATTGTTTTAAAACTTTAATAGAAGTTTGGAGATTTAATTTGACACCTTGGGAGCGACGGATGGTAAGGAGATTAAATCACAATTTTTTTCTAAGTAATTTAGGTTATTAATAATTTATTAATATCTAAATTATTAATAAATTGTTTTTTAAATTATATAGATTTAAGATATTATTAAAATTGGAAACAAATTAAATTTTACAATAAAAAATATTTATTCTTTATTATATATTTAATAATCAATATATTAAAAAAAATACTAATAAATTTTGAAAGTAATTTTAAAGAAACTTATTTAATGTTTACAAAGTCGGGATCTTGGTTTGTATTCAAAAAAAGAAAAAAGAGTCTCGAGCTCCGAGTGGTTACATGGAAGAGCATGCAAGAAGCGGAGCAATTAAGGACAAATTTGATGTCAAATTCCCTTTTGCAACCAGCGTTCTTCACAATGAGATAAACTGAGCTAGTGTAAATTTTTACAAATTGGAAAAGTAATAAACAATATTTGCAATTCATGTTCAGTTGATGTTTGTGTGTAAGATTGATCTCCCAATAAGGTCTTCAGGATTGCCTTCCGCTGCTGCATTTCGAGCCTTTGTTGGGCTGCTTCTTGATACATCATGGTAGCTTAAGGATGAAGAAGAAAACAGTCTGTGATGGTGACAAGATACCGGACATTGTATGACTGTATGACTGCAGTAGTTATTAAGGGTCACGGTGCTTGAACAGTCTCCAAGGATACGGGCTTTGATCACACAAAAAACAGTAGCTAGCTCACAAGAAGGAGAATGATTTGGCACGGGCATTAAAGGGATTCTGCAAAGCTTGTAAAGAGACACTTCAGAGTTGTTAATAGGAGGAGCCTTTTCAAGGCATTCAAAAGGTAGATCACGAGACAGTTCTATGTAGAAAGGCATGAGTTTTAGGAGTCCAATGGAAATGGTCTTCTGCTCTTTGAGTCTGTGTGGATATTTAAGTCTGTTCATGGCAAATAACAATGGTATTCAAAAGCATTACACCGCAATGTTCCCATTTGAAGAAGACAAGCCCTGTTTGCTCGTTCATTTGCTTCCTTGTTGAGGGAACGAAGAACATGATAAAAAGAGTTTCCTTTCATCTGCTAATCAAGAGCTTGACAACGCCTTATATTTTGTTGTAAGATCAAGTTGGCTGCTTCCTATTGTGAACCATCAGGCTTATGACAATAGCTGAGTCTCCAATAATCACTGCTATGTTTATGCCAAGTTTTTGAAGTTGGAGCAGACCTTGATAAAGGCCTAATGCTTCTGCTTTGTTGTTGGAAAGATTGCCCAGTCCCCATTCATAAGCAAGTATGATGTCACCATTACCATTACAGATGATTCCTCCAGCCCCAGCCATCCCTGGGTTGGATTTGGAGGCGCCGTCGAAAAATAAATAATGTGTATTGCAGCCTTTGAGCCATATTGAGAATTCCTCTTCCTTCATTCTAATTTTCCAACTGTACCTTGAGTTCTTGCTATTGGTATTGGCATTGCTGCTACTTTGAACCAAGTTTCTTTTGTTCAGTAAATATCCTATGTAATTTCTTTCCTCCACTTAAAGATCCACTGTGTTTAGCTTTCCTTGTGATTTTGTTGACAAATCTTCCAAGGTGAGGCTCCACGCCTTGTTGTAGAGCTGTCTAACTCTGGTTTCTTTATCTTTAAAGATCATTCGATTTCTTGCTAACCAAATGTTCCATAGAAGAGAACAGGGCAAAGCATTCCATACCCTTCGAGCAATATCATTTTTTTTCCTCTGCCAGGGATAGTTGTTCCTCCATGTTTGCAGAACTTCTGAGATGTTGGTGTTGGGTGCCCATGGTAGATTGATGCTCTAGAAAGCTTCCTTCCAACAAGCTATGGCAAAGGGGCAGTCTATGAATAGATGTTGGCTGTTTTCTTCATCTGATTGACAATTTGGACAACGAGATGGGCCAGAAATTCCTTGTTTTTAAGATTTTCAAAAGTTAAAACTTTCCCTCTTAGAAGAACCCAAAGAAAAAATGTAATTTTTGGGAGGGTCTCCGCTTTCCAAACAAGTCTCCACTGCGCCCAAACAGACATAGGAAATTCGATGTTGCATATCAGAAGGTAGGCAGCTTTAACAGTGTAGATGGTGCCTGAAGGGTCCCATCGAAATCCATCATCGTTGTAGCGATTGGAAGGTGCTATGCCATGGAGCTAAGCTTGCAGATTAGTGAGACTAATTTCCATATCATCAGGGATGCGTGGGAAGACCCAGCCTGCCCAAGATTGAGTGAGGCCATCCCACTGTGAAATCTGATCCAAAGTTTGAATTCCTATACCATTAAGAAAAGATAAGATCTGATGTGTACCTGGCCAGCTATTGATGGGTTGTTTCCCCATTATCCTATCAGCCCCAATTCTAATGTGACTGCCAGCATTGGGAACTTTGGAGATATTTTGTGCAAGAAGAGGAATTGCTCTCATACACATCCTCCAAATTTTTGAGCACACTCTGTTAGGAGTCTCATGGTCCAGCAGCTGTTGCCTTGGGAAGTTAAGGTATTTATGTTCTAAGACTTTCTTCCACCACGCATTCTTGCCAGTTATGAGCCTCCAAACAAGCTTGCCAACAAAGGCAAGGTTTAGAAGCTTTGAGGATCTAATTCCAAGCCCACCTTTTTCATATGGTTGTATAACTTGCTTCCAACCAACTAGATTGTATTTCTTTTTTTCATTTTTCCCCCCTTTCCATAGAAAGTGTCGAAGGAGTGTGTCCACTTTATTATGGAAGCTGGCTGGTGCTTGCAGTAGTGTAAAACAGTACAAGGGTAGAGAGGAGAGACCTGCTTTCAGGAGTATTAGGCGCCCTGCTGGATTGAGCCAAGAGGTGCCCCATTGCTGCACCTTCCTTTTCATCTTGTCCATAATGATATCCCACGCTGAAGCTTTCATATTGCCAGCACTCACTGGCATGCCCAGATAAGAAAAATGCTCCCAGTCCAACTTACAAGAGACTCCAAAGATATTTGCAATGTTGTGAAGAGTTTGGGCAGAAGCGTTCCAACCATAGATACAACTCTTGTGGTAGTTTATCAAGCCTCTAGAATAGCTCATGTATTTGTCTAGGAGAGTTTTGAATCGGCAGGCTATGATTTTTGATGCTCCCCCCATTAAAATAGTATCGCTAGCAAACTGGGAGTGATTGATATTCTTGACTCCATTTTCAAATTTAATCCCTGTAATGAGACCCATACGTCGATTGTAGTCCAGGGCTCTACTGAAGGATTTAGCCATCAATATGAAAAGATAAGGTGAGATCGGACAACCTTGTCTTAATCCACGGGACAATTGGAGGGATGGTTCGGGTCTACCATTAATGAGTGGTGAAATCCAAGGACCAGAGATGCATGCTTTAATAAGGTCAATAAAGGTTGCGGAAAATCCCATTTTTTCCAAGACAACAAATAAAAAGGAGTGCTTGACACGGTCAAAGGCATTGGCTAAGTCTAATTTTAGGATAAAGCCTTTCTCATTTCTCGCTTGGCTGGAATGAATAGCCTCTTGGACAAGAAGGATGGAGTCTGAGATTTGTCTATTGGCCAAAAAAACCCCTTGATTTTCTGATATGAGAGAGGGGAGGAGAGGTTTAAGGCGCGATGCCAAAATTTTGGTCAAGATTTTGTAAGAGGAGTTGCACAATGAGATGGGTCGAAAACGTGAGAAGGATAGAGGTTGATTTTCCTTAGGAATAAGTGCTAGATGGGTTGCATTAGTGAAGCCTCCTACTTTGCATTTGCGCTGAGCCCATCTCAACATCTTGATAAGATCTCTTTTAATTATTTTCCAATATGTTCTGTAGAAGCAGATGGGAAAGCCATCTGGACCAGGAGCTTTGTCTGGTTGAAGTGTCCAAATGGCATTTTGAATTTCTTCTTCATCAATTTCTTTGGTTAAGTTTGCATTGATATCCTCACTAACTCCTTTGGGCAAGTGCTGAAGGAGGTCTGAGTAGTCTTCTGCTTCTTTTGTCTCTGTTAAGAGAGAGTTGTAATAGTCTGAGGCCGTTTGCTTGATGGCATCTTGGGTTTTTTGAAGGCGGCCTTCCTCATCATTGATCATAGTGACATTATTCCTGACTTTCCTAACAACAGCTTGCTTATGGAAGAATGCAGAGTTTTTATCTCCTCCTTGAAGCCATAACTGTCTTGACTTTATTCTCCACTTCTGCTCTTCATCTCTATTGACACGATAAAGTTGATAATATAAATCACCTTCTAGCGCGTTATCCTCTTGTGATAGGCCATGTTCCTCTATCTTTCTGTGGACTATTTCCAACTTATTTTTTATTTTTGTTTTGGCTTTTTATGGTTCTTTATAATATTGCTTGGCCCAGTCTTTCAAGGCATGTTTTATCTTTTTCAATTTACATTCCCAAATGTAGCCCGACGACCCTTCTATGTGCTGCTGCCACATTAACTTTACAATCTGATCCACGTTCGGATTGTTGCACCATAAGGAGTTGTATTGAAAGGGAATCGGCCCTAGTGGGCAATGGACCTCAAGAACTAGACTTGTGGGATAGTGATCAGATGCCATATATGGAAGTGTTACAACATAAGCTGTGGAAAAGACAGAAAGGAGAGTTGTGTTTATCAGTATTCTATCAAGCTGCTCCATTATGTTATCTTTGCCCATCCTGCGATTATTCCAAGTGTATCTCCGATTTTTGGGATGACATCGACTAGATCATACTCCCGCATGATTTCTTACAGCTTTGATCTGTAGGGGTCATGGGCAGAGACACCTCCTCTTTTCTCATTTGAGTGCAGTATAAGATTGAGATCCCCACCAAGGATGACATTTATGTTATCTTCAACATCTATGTCTGTTTGTAGAGTGGCCCAGCATTGCTCTTTATCTCTGAAATGGTTCGGTGCATATATATTGTAGATGACAATTTGTTTGTGATCTGCCTGATTCTCTAAAGTAACTTTGATCTAATACTGGCTGATTGTATTGGATATGCATGTCCAAATGTTTTTATTCCAAATAGTAGCGATTCCACCGGAGGCTCCTCTTGATTCACATATGTGTCCATTATACTGTCTGAGCTAATCTATGATTCCCTTCATCTCTTGAAATCCTTGCTTAGTTTCTTGAATCATTAGGATTCCAGGCTTCTCATGTTCTATCAGGTCTTTTAGGGCAACAAATTTAGAGGGGTGCCCTAATCCCCTGCTGTTCCAAGATATTACTTTCATCATTGAGCATGGGTAATACGGAGAGATGCTTGCCCTCCATGCTCCTTGTGTGCTGTCTCTTTGCTACTTTGACCCAAAATATAAGTTTCTATGGGGTTTTGAGTTCCCATGGCTATATCTTTTTGAGCATTTTCATCTCTATGCTGCTTTATAGTTTTCCTGCCAGGCCCTTTTCTTTGCGGTTCCAAATTGGCACCATGCTCTTTCGAGGAGCTCCTTGTTGATCGGGAGGGAGGGGGATCGTGAGAATGGGAGGGGGAGGTTTGAGAAGGAATGATGGGGATGGAAGGTTCATTTTCAGAGGAGATCAGGGGGTCGGAATCAGGGAGGGAGAGGGCGCCAAAGTGGTTAGATGATTCCAAGGGGGTTTCAGAAGAAGGACCAGAGGTAGGAGGGATGGGAGGGCCCAGGGAGGAGGAGGGGGGAGGGGCAGAGGGGGTATTTTTGGAGGGCGGCTTTAGAGTTTGCCTTTGGGGCGGTCTTCTTCTTTTTTATAGTTTCCCATTGCTCATTTGGATGAGCATTTTCAACATTAACTAATTTAGAACATCGATTATAAAAATGGCCATACTCGTGGCATACCTTGCATTTGAATGGGATTTGTTCGTAGTCCAGCTGCTGAACATGCGTCCAATCGTCCACTTTGAGCTTGATTGCCTCCGGAAGACCCTTGCCAAGATCGACTTCAACACAGATATGCGCACAAGCTTGCATATTGTCCTTGGGTTCGCTCCGATCTATATATTTTCCAACAGCATTGTCGATGGCACGAACTAAATCGTCACCCCAACAGTGCAGTGGGAGATGCGGAAGCCGAACCCATACTGGAACAACACTAGGAACATCCAGTTTGGGATCGAAATCTGGAGTCCATTTATTCAGATAAAGTCCTCTGGAATCCATAAAATATGGTCCATTTCTGAAGATTAAATCCTTGTCTGCTCTTGATTCGAAATGAAAAGTATAATATCCTTTCCCACAGAAACGTATGGAGATTTTTCCACTTACTTTGTCCGCCTAGTTTCGTTCTATCCATCTTTGCACTGTTTTCGGGGATGGCCACAAGCCAGTAAATTGCCCGATGAGGCCTCGTTCAGCTAGAGATAGCACAACCATTCGAGTTAGAGCAGGAGGTAGCTCAACTTCTTGCAGTCCATCTAATTTTTTCACAAACTTCGATAGAGCAGGACGTGGGTGTTGGGGAGGCAGCGATTTTATCAAAGCAGAGAAAGTAGATTGTGCATCGGCCCCCTCCGAAGAAGCATTCGGAGGGGCCATGGTAGGGCCAGAAGCCACCAGCAATGGAGGGCGATAGTTGCAGAGCGGCGGCCTAGGTCAAGCGCGCGATTTCGAAAGAGAAAATAAGAAACTTATTAATGTTATTAAGTAGCAATTGTCTAAAATATTAGTAAAATTGGAAATAAATTAAATTTTACGATAAAAATATTTCTTCTTTATTATACATTTAATAATCAATATATTTCCAAAAAAACTAATACAATTTGGAAGTAATTAAAAAAAAAAACTTATTAATGTTATTAACTAGCAATTGTCCCTAAAGGTGTAAAGAAACACCAAAGGAATAGAGGATTTGGGAAGATACATATACGATCCTCACATGCCTACGTGTATATGTACACGTCGCGATCATTGCCAAATGCATCTGTATACCAATCACCACTACATGCACATATATCACAAGCATTGGAATAATCTGGGCACCGATGACCTCTAAGTGTACGCTCATTATATATGCACACATAACGAAAACATAAGGATAAGGGCCTCCTCTCCCCTGGAGATACTCCATACCTTGCCTTTGCACAATGCAAAATGCTCCATGGATATCTTTAATGTATAGATTGTGCGACTCTTAATGCAACTGTGCATTCAAATGTACACTTGCAATACATGCATTCAAAGACAATGTATGGAATACAGCCAGGGGAGAGGAGACCTTTTTCTTCATATTTTCATTATATGTGCATATATATTGGTCATACATTTAGTGGTCATTTGGGCTCCGATAATTCCAACTCTTACGATATATGTGCATGTAGTGGTGACCGATGCGCAGATACATCTGAGAATGATCACGGGAATGTACATATACTACATACATACACTCATATGAGAATTTTATATGTAATTTCCCATATCTTCTATCCCTTCCTAGTATTTTTGTAAGAGTAATTACTAGTATATCTTTCTTGTAAAGGAAATTACTAGTCCATATGGTTACTCAATTTAATAATTATGAGGCTGCACTTGCAACCAACATAAATTGTGAAAAAAAATGTTTAACCACCTAAAATTAATAATTAGCATAGTCTAAAATTTGAGTGAATAATAAGAAATAGCATATTCTAAAATTTGAGTGAACAATAAGAAATAATGTAGGCTTAATTTGAGTGAATAATGTATGCTTCGAGGAAATACTTCGTCTGGCGTGTCGAACTATCTCCCATGCTCTTCCTCCCTTTCTAAACATTCGCGAACAAATAAGCAAAGTCATCCTTCACTGTATGCACGGTCTTTACCTGTGATTGCATTAGTATACCTCTGACGATGGTCGATTCATCCCATCAAAATAACAACAGAAGAAGCACTCAAATCAAATCATTTCATCAGGATTACCTAATCGGCAGTGAGCGATGACGAAATTGTATGATATGTCTGGTTGATTGAAGAACAAAAGCTGGGGAGCAGAGCAGTTGGCACAATCAACCACTTCACCTGATTGCAACATCAATTATGCCTCCTTTCCAGAGGGAGATAGAGTGCACTGCTTACTGCAGGTAAACCATACACAATCATTCACACTTCACTTCCGTCTCGTTTGAAATAGAAATTGAAACACATATTTATATTTGAACAACACTGCAATCTCCAAGATGATTTCTGTGACAGCTATTTTAAGGGTGTAAATTCATGACGAAATACAGCTCATTAGTGCAGTGGATTTAATTTCAGCATATGTCTTCTCTATTTCTGAAAATGTGAGGCCCCGTTTTTACATTCCGGAGGCACAAGGAAGTAATACATACGAGTCAATAAGAATTGAACCCACGACCAAATTACCAGCTGATACAATTGAACCGACGACCAAATTGCCAGATGATACCGCTTAGATCAAATCATATCGAAATCATGTTTGTTGATTTTTTCAGAGTGAACTCCAGAAAATTGTTTATTAAGTTTTCATTTACTTCAGCGTAGGGTGTACGGACATGGCTATATCCCCTGCAGCTCCATCTATATTCATCCTCGGCTACTTGGTGCGGATGATCTTTATTTCTTCTCGATCTCTGGATTTCTGGTTATTTCGTACCTATAGAAATGTACTCCCTCACTTGACTGTAGAGAAGAAAATTTTATCAGTTATCAGTTAACTGTTCTGCTTTAACAAGGGCTTTTTGTTGTTGTTTTCTTTGAATTTTTTCTGAAGCTTAGTTTTACAAAGAATATCTAGAGTGTCCATGGGTCTTGGTTTGATAGTTAAGTTGGGGTAGTGATCTCCCATCCACCAAGGTTGGAACCTCACAGAGATATGTTTCACCCCTTGTGGGCCATCTCACCCATGTAGGTGGGCCGTTTCAGGCAGTTTGGGCCAGGTGCAAGTCCTGGCCGACTTTGGCAGAATAGCTATCCCTTACCCGTGGCTTCTAAGTTCTTAGCAGAAGAGTTCTTCCTTGATGTTGCAAGCCAGTTACACTTGATTGTAATGCTCTCGGATTAGGGAAGGGCATGTTCTCTGGATCGTGATAAGGGGAAGCAGCTTTCAAAAACAGAAGACAACAAATATCTACAGTGGGATACCTCGTTAGCTACTTAAAAAGTCTTAGCAGTTTTGTTATCCACTGAACAAGATACAATATTCCAAACTCTTCTTTTTCAATTTCCTGTTTCTCAGACTGGCAGTACCAATATTAATGTATGTTAAACACAGCATGGTGAAACACACAAAGGGAAAGATAAGCATTGAGATGCTATACTATTAACCATAAAGATGCATATATACAATACAGTAAGTGACCCTTGGTTTCCCATTCCAAGTGGTCTCTTGGACTCCATTTGTCCATACGCCTTCCACACCTACCCGTTGAGGATTAGGTGTCCAACATTCCCCCCTTTAATCTGAAGGGGTATGTGTGAGTCCAAGAAGAGAGTTCTAATACAAATCTGCAAAGTATGCATGGCAGAACTTAGGCTGAATCAGCTCTCTGAAATGTTGGCATAAAGAGGTGGTTTAAGGATGACCACCAACACTGGAACACTTAGTGCAGTTCCCGGAACTCTTCCAAATCTGGCAAGAAGCTGAAGTCTTCTGCTAGAGGAAGTGTCCCTCATATTTGAATAGGGAGACCTTCAACCTAGAAGAAGGGAGGTCTACAACCTGTGATGGTTTAAGGATGACCACCAACACTGGAATGCTTAATGCATTTCCCGGAACTCTACCAAAGCTGGCAAGAAGCTGAAGTTTTCTGCTAGAGGAAGTGCTCCGAATTCTTTGAAGAGGAAGAATATCAACCTCACATAGATGGTTTAAGGCTGCCCACCAACCAAAGGAATGCTCATGGGCATCTGTGTCTCTGGCTACAACTCTGAATCTGGAATGAGAGATTGTGGCTCAAGCTCGCTTGAAGTGTTGTGTCTCTGGCTACAACCCTTAATCTGGAATGATAGGTTGTGGCTCAGGCTCGCTTGATGTGGCTTCGAAGCTTGTAGATGACCACCATTTTCCCCCCTGTCAGGTACAAGGTGAGATGATGGCGAAAACTCAACTACAAGATTGTTCAACATTCTAGAACAAGTTCTGACATATGACTTAAACATCTTCTTGGCTGTGGATGCCCATTGCCAAGAAGCGATCCATCCAAGATGAATCTTTGTTCTTGCAGGAGGTTTTTTTCTGAAGCATCTGTGTGAAGAATGGGTATGCCGATCACAGTGCTTGCATGGGTGAAGATCGAAACAATGATCTTTCATATGGTCAACTTGATCACAGTGTTGGCATTTTTCAATTTGTTGTTGCTGCTTTGGAAGAGGAGAAGGATCTGGAACAGATGAATGTGAACTGTCATGAAGAAATCCGACACTCTGAAATTGAATGGGCTTGGAGTAGTCCGGAATGTGAAAGGACAACTCCTTGCCATATCCAAGACCTGTTTTGTGCTTGTTATGGACAAGCTCTTCCCAAGGTCTGATGATGGGCTTGGGAAGTGAAGTGTGAACATCTGCATCTACATACAAATTTGCTTTTGAACTAGGCACTGAATCTGAATCGACTGCAACATTATTGACTTGTTGCTTATACGAGTCTGTTTCAATTTTTTGAACAAAAACAAGTTCAGAATGATGACTCCACTGCTGTAATTTTGCATGTTGAAGCTGAGATTCAAGCTGCAAAAATTCAATCTTCTCATGTGCATTTTGCAGACAAGACTTAATGTAAAAAAGAGAGGCTTTGCTGATATTTACCCTATCTTCGATGGTGGAAAGTATCAGAGTGTTCAAAAACTCCAATATTTCATAAACTTTGGCCATTATCTCAGCAAAGATAAATGCTCAATAATCCTAATGGAGGCTATAACAAGAATACACAAACCCCAACTTTATTCCAAAAATTGAGGAATACCAACTCTCTATCAAACTATCGTTGAATATATAATGCATACATAAACATCCCCTGAATCATCTATTACTTCCAGCTAGAACATGTCATTCTTCATATGCCTCAATCATCTCTGTTATGGTGAGAGGATTTTCTGAGAATTCCTGGAGACTCTGCCTTGAAAAATATGTCAAGGCCTGTTGCACCATGCTAGAAAGAAACCCTCAGGTAGTAGCTTGGACCAATTTAAACATTAGAGCAAAAGATATGCTTAAACCCACATGCCATACACAACAATCAATGTGATTCAAGGATTGCAGTATTAAGTGAATAGAACACACACAGTTTGACACTAGCTTGTATACAAAGATTTATCAGCTGAGAGAATGGGTTGTGGAAAACCTCCAGCGATACCGATGGCTGGAAATTAATACTTTGGGTGATCAATTTCATATGTAAATGCAAATGTTGTGGTAGGCACTGGAGATGCACACTCTATAGATGTTGTTGTTCTGTCAAATGGTCTCGGGGAATAAATCTTGTATTACGTGCTTTAAGGAAATATGTCAAACCTACACATCTCGGTTCTCCTCTGTCCATGTCCCCATGCCTCTGGTGGAGAAATGAAAGTCATCCAGTCTTTTGAAGAATTCGATAGATGTCTTGGTCTAGACAAATTCTTGCAACTGGTGTTTCTTGGTGATGTTCAACAAGGTTGGGAGTGGAGAAAGGAAGGTGTATGCATAATTTTAGGTGGAGAGAAAATGGCTATATACAATTGTGCAATAGTAACGAGAATGCCATCAACGTCACCTGGTTGGAGTACATTCGGATACTCTCATGTTGTTGATAGAAGTTATGGAAGAAGGCCTTCGCTGCCGCGTACCATATTCATAGGCCAATTTTATGTTGTATATTGTTTTATTAATATGAAGAATCGATCGATCATCAATGGTGAACTGAAGCAACTTTATTCGAGACGGATTGCTGTATCGAGTTCACTGGGGATGAATTCGTTCATCGATTTCTTCATTACACCAGATGACATGATCGCCTTCGCGTGCCACTGAGAACATAAAGATGAAGGCGCCTTTCAAAATGTTGAGTATAGCTGCCAGCACCCAGAAAGTCGATGTCGACAATCGTATGTCCCTCAGATATTACTATCGGATTGCTGATAATATGCTCAAACAGGCGAACATATATAGGGAAGAGAAGAATCTTATTGACTTGTACATTATACTTCTGCGGTTTTCAAGTTTAATCACAGAAACTATACCACATCATCAAGACTATCAAACATTCTATCCAAAGGAGAAGACAGAGTACAGAAAGAAACTATTGAATGTTGTGAGTGAGATGGAAGCTCTAAAACCAGCGGTACAACGACAAGTTGATGAACTTAACAAAACATATGCCAGTTCATCCTCTTCTAGAGGAGCTAGTGATGCTTCTTTGGAGTGGCCTCCCGGCAGGAACCAAGTTTTTCTAACCTATGAAAATGGGAAGGAGGGTCATGGGAGCGAATGGTACATTGCAAAATTCTTGGAAGGCTAATGATCTTAGTAGGGTGGCTATCCTCTAACTGAATTGAAGACCGATTCAACAATCTAACTTTTTCTATACCTCCACCAAGGGGATGAATTTTCAAATTGTGGGCTAAACTTGCAGCAACAAAGAAAGTATATCAACATCACAAGCTAAGGAAAATGCCTTCCAGTTGATGCGTAATACGTAGCGTATGAACTCTGTGTGAACGCCGAGAGGTGGAGGCTGAGAGGCCGTGGAGGGAATGGAATGATGCCGTTGAGGAATTTTATAGCATACAAAGAATTGAGGCCACCTCAGATCAAGAAGGTGATTTAGCAAGGCGAGTTGTAATTTTGAATCAGAGAAGGGGTTTTACAGCTTTTATTTCAAAGGGGTGTCGGAAATGAGACCTTGTATTTTTGTTGTGACATAGAAACAAGAGATTCGGGAAGCTGTGGAGCTTCCACTCACACACCACGAGCTGTACAAGCAAATCAGGATAGGCCCTCGCTGGGGTGTTTTTCTTTATGGCCCTCTAGGTACGGGGAAGACCATGCTTGCCAACACTGTCACAAACCACACTACGACTGCTTTCATTCAGATCATTGGCTTTGAGTTTGTTCAGAAGTATCTTGGAGAGGGGGCAAGGATGGTTTGTGATGTATTTTGCCTTGCTAAAGATAATGCACCTGCAATAATCGCAACAACATGGTTTGATACTCAAATTGGAGTTGGTAGGTAATTGCAGAAGGGCAGAGTGCTGAGAAGTAACGTTTAATGCATAGGTTTGTCAATAGACAGTGGATTCTGGCAGTAACGACAGAGACAGGTGCACTGGTTTAGGATAACCTGATAAAAATGACATTTACAGAAATGGCAGAATGTTAGCTAGAACCAGAGAGCATAGGAATATCCTACAAATCTGACAAATTCAGAGAGCCAGATCTAAATTTGGAAATGGCGGACCTCAGAGATGTCAGGGCCACTTGAATTGACTGTCACACACAAGAAGGAGGCCACTCATCATGGCTCTGATACCATGTTAAACACAACATGGTGAAACACACAAAGGAAAAGATAAGCATTGAGATGCTATACTATTAACCATAAAGATGCATATATACAATACAGTAGGTGACCCTTGGTTTCCCATTACAAGTGGTCTCTTGGACTCCATTTGTCCATTCGCCTTCCACACTTACCTGTTGAGAATTAGGTGTCCAACAATGTACATAAATGAGACTAAAATTGATGTCCAGCAAACCATAGGAATTTCACAAACATAGACAGAATAAAGATTTCAACAAAAAGATATGAAGCACAAAGGGATGTTTTGGCAATGGCGTGCTTCATTTCTTGCCAGTGTGTATTGACTTTGTCCATTTCACTCTTCATCATGGCCAACGTCAACAAAGTCATTGTTAAAGTAGCCATTGTTTCTCTGGTTGCTTTTAGGATTCTGTCAATTGTGCTTCTGTGGGTGTCTGAGCCTGTTTTTAGCTAGTCCAAGGAGTTTTGGAGTATAATGCAGGCAAGGTAGCCAAGGTACATGGCTGTGGGTCATTATTTGCTAATGGCAACTATTGAGTGTTCTTCAAGATCTACACCCTCTAGATCCTCAATCAAGATGCTCTGCAGGTTCTCGTTAGTCTTAAGCTGTGGCTCATTTGTTTGGTTTGTAACCATAGGTACGTCTTCAAGGCCATTTCGTTGGATCTCATCATCCACACTTAAAGCATTATTTGTGAATTGGTCCCATTTCTTAGAAGGACATTCCCTGGACCATGGTTTTTTTTTTTTTTCAAAACAGAAACTAGAATAAAATTATGAAGAATTTTTCTGTAATAATCACATTAAAATGAACATAATTCTTCATAATTTTACGATGGATCACAGAAGCCGAAATTCTATAAATATAGAAACTAGAATATTTGTGTATTGCGTCAAATCTTTGTTACGAGCGCTGCAATTACTCCTATTATAGTGCTTTGATTGGAGGCCTATCCCAGCATTTGTTTTTCCAACAATTTTCTCCTATAGGCCCCACAAGATCAAAATTTTGAATGTTTCTAGCATCCATTCTACTTTAACTATAAGCATAAATACACCAAAATACCTGCAATATTAAACAAAATTTACATACTGTCATCCTAACACTCTACTTAGGCAACACATCCTCAGGCTCAAATTCTCCCTTAGGAGAAGGATAAGCTAAGTTCAAATCAAGGACAATAGAAATCCAATGTTCCACCGAGTTTTTGGGACGGGGAAACGTGGGAGCGCGGATACGCACAAGCGGGACGTATATAAGCAACCACAAAATTTAGGTAAATTTCGGGGAAATGGGGGGACGTCAGATTCATAAAAATTATAAAATTATTAAAAATTTAATATATAAAAATAAAAATAAAATCCCCAAAAATGTAAATAACTAAGTTAGTAAATAGTAAATCTTAATAATTATGAAACGTACATCTAAATATGATCATCATTTCATATTAGACTAGTAAGAATCATAATTATCCAGCAATCATCAATGTAAAATTGTAAATCTAAAAGTAATTTACTAAATTGAATCCATCATTTGACATTATAAAATGTTCCATCTAAATTCATCATTTGGCAATGGGAATTAATATTATGCAAGGTACATCTAAATTATATTAATCATTTGACAATTGAAATTACATAATGCACATCGAAAATAAATTCATCATATGACAAGGACATTATGCTGAAGTCTAAAATAGCCTTAGAATACTAAACTAAAAGTAAACATAGAAAGTAGTGAAATAGTAGTAAATTTCTCAAAAAGTACTAAATAATAAATCGTAGCTCCAATCCGGTGGCTCCAAGTCACAAAATGAAAATTGCAACCCCAATCTGACAGCTCCAAGTCACAAAATGAAAATCGCAGCTCCAAATGTCTCAGACCTCAGTCGATGGTAAATTTGAATCACAACAAATTGCAGATGGAAAATGTCGAGCAGCAGCAGTAGGAAAATGTCGAGTGGCAAGGTAAAATGTTGAGCGAAAGTAGAAGGAAAATGTCAGGCGATAAGGTAAAATCATAGGGTTAATGAGAAATGAATGAGAAATGTGAATGATTATGTTTTAAAGTTTTAATTTATCCTTTAGTTTTTATTTTCATTTTTTTTTTTAATTAGATTAATATTTGTAATATTTTATGTTTCTAATTGTTATTAGCAAAAAAATTTGTGGGGACGCTTTTCGTCACCAGGAAAAAGTCCCCCTCGGAGTTTCCCTGAGTTTCCCCAAAAAAGGGGACGTGGGAAAACGTTTCCCCAGGAGTTTCCCTGTCCCGGGAGTGTGGGGGAGTGGGGAAGCGCATCCCCCACCCTGGGAAGCGCGTCCACGTGGAACACTGTAGAAATCCCGTGTCTCACATTCCGGCTTACTTGCAGAATATTTACATGAAATACAAATAGTGTAACTTCTGTATAGCGTACAATCTTCCACCCAGGACTGAGGACGCTCCTTAACCTCCTTACGTTGCCATTGATACCCATTCCAATATTTGATGATTTCAAATTCAAATTATATAGGTCTGATGACTGTTGGGGAAATTATACGTGTTATAATTCCAACATTAAATTATCAATCCGGGGTTGTAAGACTTGGAGGCGCAAGCATAGGTAATGCAGGATCAGAGCATTTGACCTAAACTAGAATGCGAAATAAATTTACTGTTTAAGTACATAATCACTATTTCTAATTTCTAGTTTGAAACTAATCAATTGATGAAAACATGCTCAAGCAATACGAACAAGAAATTCTAATTACTGTTCAAATAAAACTAACTCTAATGTACATTTGAGCAATATTAATTGCAACCCAAGCAATATAAATTACAATTTTAATCACAATCCAAGTAAATGGAAAACTCAATATAAGATCTGTTTAATCTAAGTACAAGAATCCAAAACTAATTCAAAATGAAATTAAGCCTATGCTAAATCTCAATCTCAACAGAATTCATTCTCACTCAAACGATGTTATAACTAAAGAAATTGGACAATCCAAACAAAACTACAACTAATCTAATTTCTGGGACATGAGAAATCAGCAAGCATAAAAATGAAATGCAACTCTCTTTAAACTAACTGTATTCTGTACCTAACTCAAAAATCCAATCTTTGAAGCGATTAAACTTAGAAAACTCTGATTTCTACCAGCCTTCATCTTATTGTCTCTTATGCTAAAGAAACAAGAAATTTCCAATCAAATAAAATCTAATTGCTGGGCTTAGGTCCCAGGACACATAAAATCAAAACTTTCCATCTTATAAATGAAATACAGAACCTCTATTTACTTTCACACTAGCTGTGCTTAACGCAAGAATTCAATCTCCATTCTAGACTTAATGTTATCACGACAAACTCAGAAATCCTGTTTTTAATGCACACTGTGTTTCAGTTCTAATTGAATACTCCTATGACTGTGTTGGGTTTAGAATCAACAAATTTGAAATTATACACCTCTACGTATTTTTCATATGATCATAACACTATAGGACTTGGGAATAGACAGAGCATAAACTCAATTCATTTTGAGATCTCGGATATCATAATCAATCCTTGCATAGTTTTGAATTAAGAATGCTTCACAAATGCTTCTGCGTTATGCAATCACATAAAGGAAACCAGTGATATACTAAGGGTCATTACCCAACGAAACCTTTGCTGATCTATACTAACCGAGGAGCGAGATCTATTCCTTCAACTCAGATCTATAGAACAGAGTGCAGGTTTAAGTACATAATAGAAATGACAATTCAGAAATATGAGTAATCACACTACTAAATAACAATCAAACATAGTCCTAAGATCTACACTGGTTGCAAAACTTGTTTCCAGGTGTGGTGGGCCCTTGCCACTCCTGGAGCAAGTTAAAATTAATTCAATGAAGCTTAAAAACTTAAAACAAAACCATAATACTCACAGAGGATTTAAATGATGAATCAACCTTATGTATTAATGGTTCAGAGCAAATACAACAAAGCTTCCAACGTAAACAGAATTACATCACAGTTCTCCTACTGCTGCTGCTCCTATTGCTGCCCTCCTGCTCTACCACCACCAACGTGCATGTAGAGCATTAGATTTTATAAGGTGCAGCTGATGGAAACAAATAACAACCAAAACTTAAAAAAAACAAATACAACATCAAATAAAGCATATACAATCTTCTGGAGAGTCTTCAAATGGATGATGGTTGGGTTCATCCTAATCATGGCATAGCTGGAGGAACTAATTCCCTTCTTTTAGCACAAAGAAAACTCATCAAAGTCGTTTTCCTCCACATGGACCCAAAACCATTCAGAACCGAACCCGAATCATTCAGACCCGTTCAGACCGAACTTGGCCCGACCCGAGTCGTTCAACTATTCTGTACTTACGCAGGCACTGATTCTGTACTTAAAATTCCCTTGATCATGACTTCCTCATAATGCCAAATTTTGCCAAACGGTTTCTGGGTTACTTGAATGAGGGTACTCTGAACAAAACCCGCGTGTCGGAATCTCAATATTCTTCTCTATTTGATAAAAAATTTGATATTTTCACCTATAGGAATTTATTCCGTACTCAACCTGTAGCAACTAATTTAATTGTCTTGTGAAGAATTTCGACAATGGAACCCTGCGGAAAATGAACTTAGCAAAAATCGTCATTAGCAAATCATGACTAAATCATCTCCAATCATAGAAAAGCTAAGAAAACTAATGATAATCAACCACAAGGTGTAAGATGTGATTTGGCGAAAAGTAATGGAATTATGGTGTGAAATGTGAAAATTTCTGAAGCTATTTAACAAAAATTTCTTCTACAGAAATCTGGTTTACTTCTCCTACTTGTGTTTTTAATTATACAAGTTATTTTCAGAAATATTCAGAAAATAGCGAAATAAACACACTGCAGATCTACACATACATACAAACAGATCAAGTACTGAAGAATAAAGCACACATGACAAAGGACACTCAATATTTTTTGGACAATGTCCCCGGAAAAACCCAATGCGGGAAAATCGGTGCAACAACTCTTAGAGGGTATTATTATTATACAGAATTCTGAATACATTCAAGGGCACTAGACATGGTTTGCCCAAATAGAGAAAATATCGACAGATGTACCTCTATCACTCGGAGATAGAAAATATGGCTGATTCAACTGAGGCTTCACACCTTCTGGATCTGCTGAAAAAGCCTTTTCTGGCCCATTGGAACCCCAACGCTACCTCTCCTGGCACTGCGTCAGCACTACGGCTCTGTGTAACACAGGCTGGCCCTGCGTCACTTTGTCTGAGCCTACGCTGCCTCTGCGTAGCCTGGCTTGGCCTGCGTCACTCTGGTTGAGCCTACGTTGCCTCTGCGCTGCTCTAGCTGGGCCTGCATCACCCTTGCTGGGTCTTTGCACTACTCTGGTACAGATCTGCCTCTCTGCCAATGTATCCTCGGCCTCGGTTCTGAAATCCCACTGCTGATCTGCCCCTCACTGCATTGCAAGCTTACTCGAAAATTCTCAGCAAATTGCGCCCCAAAATTTCGACTTAGCTCAAGTTTTGCCACTATGTGTGTGTTCTCCAACTGCAAAGCCTTCCTTTAATACTTTTCTCGTTGAACATTCAACGACCGTGATCTAATCTCTAATCAACGGCTAAGATTAGAAAAGATTGTTCCACGTCACTTCGAGCATTCTCACCCATATGTTTTAATTATTTCACTTTAATTTTTTAATTTCCCTAAGTTAGACTTAGGGTCTCCATTAAAATAATTAATTATTTGAATAACTTTCACATCGAGTGGAATTTCTCCAAACGATTTCTGGGTCTTGGAGATCTCATGTGTCCTAGCCCCTCCACAAAGTTTCAGAGCTAGAGCACATCCGATGCCACCCAAAATCTCAACTCTCTCTCTTAGCGAGGTATGTGCTCTAGCAACACTTCAACCTAGAAGCGTTACTTTGATCCAAGGCATCGGTCCCCTGCGCTGCTGAGGTTCGGCCTGCTGCCCCTCATCCACTACACTGCTACCTTTTACTGCTGCCCATGACTCTGCCACAGTCACTGCCTCATTTGTACTGCAGCTCCCTCTCAAATATTGCATCATGCTGCGCATAGCACTACCACTGCTAATTGTTGCATTGCAATTCAGTTGCTGAGAAGTAAGCAATTGAAGGACATCACCCAAAATACTTACAGACACGTCAGTTTGGCTGCATCTCGATACTGAAGCACCCTCTGCTGCTGCTCTGTGCTGACCCTCTGAAGCTCTACACTGTCTGCTGCTCTGCACTGCCTCTCTGTGCTGCTGAAATCTCATCAGCCTCTGCATTGTTGCTACCTCTCCTCTGCGTTGCTTCAGTCTTCAGCGTTCCAACACTGCCAAATTGCCTCCATGATCCTTTGCACCAACTAACTCCAGTCATCCTGCTATTGTCTTTAAGGGCTCCCGTAGCTTGTATGTGATCCAAGAGTTTGGGCATCTCAAGGATCCTGCCCCTCTTTGCAGTTCAAGAGGACTACAGATCAATGTCACCCCACCTCTTCTCTCGAGGTACATGAGCACTCATAGCCACATCGTCATCACTGCCATCATCACCCTTGGCTGCCGCAGCCTTGGAATCTGAATCTTCCTTGCCCTTCTTCTTCTGAGGACAAGTATTGGCGAAGTGTCCCAATTTGCTTCATCTAAAGCACCTGACCTTTGAGAATACGCTCCCTCTGACCAATGATTCCCTTCTCGGAAATCCTCCACCATTTCTGCGAAATCAACCCACTCCAATCACTCTACTGATTGGATCTCAGACTTCTTGGCTAGAAATTCTGCTGACGAACTGCTTCTCCTTGCTTTGTCAATCCTACTAGACACTGTTCTGCACCGGCAAAAACAATGCCCCACCAACAACTTTGAAGATCAAAAACTACACCTCCAGCCACAACAACTGGCACAACGTCACCCCCTCTCGGACTGCATCACCCTCTTGGGCTTGCGTCAGCTCTGTGTGAGCTAGACAGGCTCTGTGTCACCCTTTTGGGTCTGTGCTGTCCCTCAGGTGCTGCGGTGCCTCTTTCTGGATCTGGGCTGTCTCAGCCGCTTTCCTGTAGAAAAAAATCTTCGTCACTTCGCTGATGGCTTCAGCTCCCCCTGATTTGCAATAGATTTGATACCATGTGAAAAATTCTGAAACTACCTAACAGAATTTTCTTCTGCAAAAATTTGGTTTACTTCTACTATTTGTGGTATTAATTATACAAGTTATTTTCAGAAATATTCAGAAAATATCGAAGTAAACACACTGCAGATCTACACATACATACATACAGATCAAGTACTTGAGAATAAAGCACACATGATAAAGGACACAATATTTTTTGGACAATGTCCCTGGAAAAACCCAATGCGGTAAAACCGGTGCAACAACTCTTAGAGGTTTTTATTATTATGCAGAATTTTGAATACATTCAAGGGCACCAGACATGGTTTGCCCAAACATAGAAAATCTCGGTAGATGTACCTCTATCACTCGGAGACAGAAAATATGGTTGATTCAGCTAAGGCTTCACACCTTCTGGATCTATTGACAACGAGCCCTTTCTGCCCCACTGGAACCCCAACGCTGCCTCTCCCGGCATTGCGTCAGCACTATGGCCTCTCTCGGCACTGCGTCAGCACTATGGCCCTGTGTAAGCCTCTGTAGAGCATAGGCTAGGCCTGCGTCACTGTGGCTGAGCCTACGCTGCCTCTACGCAGCTCTGGCTTGGCCTGCGTCACTCTGTGCTGCTTTGGCTGGGCCTGCGTCACCCTTGCTGGGTCTCTGCGCTGCACTGGTACAGATCTGCCTCTTTGCTAATGTATCCTCGGCCTCGGATTTGAAATCCCATTGTTGATCTGCGCCTCATTGCACTGAAAGCTCACTCGAAAATTCTCAGCAAACTGTGCCCTAGAATTTTGACTTAGCTCAAGTGCTGCCACTATGTGTGCGTTCTCCAACTAACCCCAAGCCTTCCTTTAATACTTTTTTCGTTTAACATTCAACGGTTGTGATCTAATCTTTAATCGACGGCTAAGATTAGAAGAGACTTGATCCACATCACTTATAATATTCTCATCCACATGTTTTAATTAATTCACTTTAATTATTTAATTTCCCTAAGTTAGACTTAGGGTCTCCATTAAAATAATTAATTATTTGAATAACTTTCACACCGGGTGGAATTTCTCCAAACGATTTCTGGGTCTTGGAGATCTCATGTGTCCTAGCCCCTCCACAAAGTTTCAGAGCTAGAGCACATCCGATGCTACTCAAAATATCAACATGAAATGAGTGTAAAAGTGTCGGAATTTATGTTATGAATGGCGGTAATATATAGTGGAAAATTGGGCATATTTGAGGCCCAACAATGACTTTACCAACAACATGGAGATTGAAGCTGACATGGATTTCGTGCATGCAGTAGATTTCCATATAGGAGACGATTTCCTTTCTCCAAATTTTCCTCTAATTTTATGCAATTTCTCCAATTATGACCCTACTGGATATGCAAGCCAAAGCAATCATTGATTGAAATGCCTCCATCCTAGTCGGTTATGGTCCAGACATGGCACTGCCTTTCACACTCTGTCACTCGTGTTTGGATTGAATTAGGCATCTCCAAGTTCGTGCCTTCTTTCTCCTTCTTGTTCTTCTCCACCACTCTAGCCGCCTGTGACCTCACCCTGGAAGTCATATCCTTGTGCCTCCTTCGTGCCATGGTGTACTTTGATCATCCCTTGCATTTCCCATTGCTTTTCCCTTAACTGCAGTGTGCAGGTGGCATTTCTTCCACCCTGTCCCTTCCACACTTACCATTTCATGCACATGCTCCGATTGCAAGGAGGGGGTCATTTGGCACTTCCTCCCAAGTGGTTTTTTGCCCTTAGATTTGCCAGCTTTAACTATGGGTTATGACATATTTTAGATTGGTTTGTAATTTAATTCTCCTAGTGCTAGCCCTGTTCCTTCGTTTGCTAAAGAATTGGTCAGTTGATTAAAATGCCTGAGAATATGATATTTTTCATGGTGTTCAAATTGATTAAGGAGACCCAATAATTTTTTGCTCCAGGCTTTTAGATGGACATCCTTCAATAACACTTTCTTAATGAGGCTTTGAATGATAATCTGTGAGTCTCTAATGATTGTTATTCATTGAATAATGTGTTGTTTGGCTAGAATCAATCCTTGGAGCAGAGCATATGCTTCTGCTAGGTTATTTGATCTCCTCCCTAACCCCCAAGAAAAGGTGAATTCTATTGTTTCATCGGGGTGAACGATAGCCCCTCTTGCTCCTGGGACCCCTGGATTTTGCTTTGGAGCTCCATCAAAGCACATAATATAACTAGTTCTGGTTGCTAGCCATTGTTTGTATTTAGATTGTGAGCACCTGATTTTCCAAGCAGGCTTACCAACATAATTTTTTACTTGAACAAGATCCTAACTTGTAGAGGATTTGATAAAAAAGGATATCCAACTATTTTCTGCTCCATCCAGTCCACTAAGGCTGGAGGTAGAATCACTCCTTGAATTCTAGTGCTCTCCCAGCAGAGATAGTGCTCTGAGGGAAACTTCCTGTGTGTGGAATTGTAGGTTTTCAAATATGATTTTGTTCCTTGTTACCAAATCTTCCAGCACATGCTACCTGCCTATGCAAAAACACAACTGTTGTAATGTGGCTGTCACAAGTGAAGTAAACTACTGAAAATAACTACACAACAGATACAATTATCTTCAAAGCTCCCACTAAGATGAGATCGACCTCTAAAAATATGATCTCATGTGTTCCCCCTAAATTCTCCATGATTTCTCATGACAAGTGAATTTACCTTAAATAAAATTTCCAAAAAAAACACCTTGTCCAATAATAAATTCTCCTTTTTCATGCACACTAAACCAGGTTGCCTTCTCTTAAAATAATCATAACTTGGTTTCCAAAGTCAGCAAAAAGGAATCATTTGATGTCGGTGCCCTTCTTTGCCAAAAAATAATTGATGAGTCATCCACTTAAAATAAAATTGAAGTATGCAATCAATCTGCTAATTTTACTGAAGGAGGCAGCTATGGTTTCCTTGAGAATGATGCTGTCACATGTCACATTGGAACCAAGAGAATGATGCTGCCACATGTCACACTGGAACTGTGAGCATGATGTTCTCCCCTGCCAATAATAAGCATGATAAAAATAGCAGTCCAACTCCTAAAACATTGGAAAGATTAAAAAAAAAATGTAAGGAACTAATAGGATATCGTTTCCAAATATAGCATGTTTAAAAATAGGCACTGCTAAAAATAGTAGCATCTTGCATGTCAATGAAATTAGGCTCATCGGATTCAATTTTCTGAAAGAAATCCTAATGTATGCTCAGAATTGTCATACGAGCCCTGATGTGGTGGTTAGTTTTGACTTGAAGACGATTAGAAACCACCCAAAACTGCCTGAGAAGGATCTGAAAAGCATGCATGTAGTGCTAAATTGTGGAGGGGGGGGGGCGGGGCAAAGTTGCAAACAATAAGGCTTCTCAGCTCCAAGAAGTGCTCTGTGTAGAAAGCCATCTTGGGTCATAGTCCACTCGGAGGATCAACTCATGTAATCTGAAATCTGTCTGATGATGTCCTCTTTGATGATCCTCTTCAATTCACGCTTATTCAGCAAGTGTTGACCAGGGGCATCAAGAGAGTATTTGAATGGGGGAGATGGTCGATCAAGGTACTAGCCAAATGAAGTAGATAGGGGGCCTCGACAAACCAATATCGTGCTTGACCAGAGGTAAGAGATGTGGCTATGGCCTCCAAAGAGCAGTAGGTGAGATAAGGGTAGTGGTGTTTGATTGCTGAGAAATCTTGAAATCCTTGAACTTTCAACAGTTGTCACAAAAATATTTTGACCAAAATATGAGGAGGTTTACATAGAATAGTTTATAATTTCTAGTCAAAGCTGTTGGACAAACTTTATATGTCCATATACTATTCAACAGTCAACTTCTTTTGATCCCTTGATTTCTATTGTGCTTACCCCCATGAATTTAATATTACTCATTCACCTTTCATGTTGAGTTTCTTTTGATACGATAATAATGAGTCTGCTATCAGTGTTCTACGTATAAATTTGAAACAAATAGCTGGTTATGGTTAAGGAGAGTCTGCTATTCCTGTTCTTAATGGCCCGTTTAGATTATCATAGATAATTTAAAATAGTGATGAGCAGTTCAGTTGATATTGGCATGTTATGGAGTTAAATTGGAACTATTTAAGCTTTCAATAGTAAGAACCTTAAGCTTACCAAAAAAAAGTTGGGGTTGTACAGCTTAGTAGAGAGTCCTGAGTTGTTTTTGTTTTATGCTGTTGAGCAGTTGTGGCTACTGTTGCAATTGGGAATGGGGATTGATGTTACCTGGACCATTTTATTTGGGGTTCTCACCATCTTGGTTGCCAGTGCAATTGAGACAACGGAAGAAAGGATATATCGAGAATAAATTACCTTTATTGGCAAGGTACATCTGAATCAGTTGGTTTTGATTGAGCTTTGTTTTCTACTGACAATTCCTTATGCAAAGTCTTCTTGGAAAGATTATTTTTTTTCAGCACAGTTGTCTTCTTTTCTTCCAAAGTATAAGTTTTATGATCTGAATCCATTTCTTTAACCTTTTTAGTAATATTTTTCCCTGTCTGCATATAGTGGCACCTATAAAATGATTCAAGTCAGTTATTTTTGAAATGCCTTTCACATCTCTATTTTACGGAATGCCTCCTTTCCATGTGCATATTTTACCCATTAATGTGCTTCTGACTATGAAATGAAGGTTCTATGGAGTAGGAAACTTTGATGGCAAAAGGTCACTATGTCTACCTGCATGTCTTTCGTTCTTCATTCGTTTTTTTTGGTCTGAGAAGACGCTTGATATATTCCAATGTATTGGGGGAGGTTCAGATCTAAGTTGCACGAAACGAGGAAACGGAAACCATACGAAACTTGACCTCCGCAAAATTTGGAAACGGGGAAACGCGATATATATATATATATTATAATTTATATTAAAATTTAGGATTTTCGTGTGATGAGAGAATGAGGTGAATTGTCTTTTTATAAGTTTAGAAAGCCATCTAGAAGCATCCAAAAGACAAAATAAAACAATTAAAAAAATATTAAAACGCACGCAAACCCAAAAAAGTAAAAATAAACACAAGTTAAGTCGCTTTAAGTGGAAGGAAACATGGTTGTACGGCTTGGAAACGTGTTTCCGGCCATACTGGCAATGTTCCCTGTACAGGAAACGTACTAGTACAGCGGGAAATGCGTTTCTAGGCCGTATGGTACACGGAAATGTTAGAAGTGTTGTCATTGATGGCAAAGGACAGCAGCAGAAGCAAAGGAGAAGACAACAGGTTTTTGGTGAATGGTATAATAACATTTACAGGGAGCATGAGAAGAACAGAGGGAGAGTTTATTTACAGAGACAGGGCAGCGAAAAGAGAAGCAAAGCAGTGCAAAGAAGACAACATAGATGGCAAAGGAGACAGGCGGAAGAAGACTGTTGAAATGAAACGGTCGAGTAGCAGAGGCGGAGACAGAGAAAGGAGGCAGAACTAGAGGAGGCAGAGCAGCAGAAACAGAGACAGAGAATACAGAGGCAGAGCCGTTAACAAACAGTGAAATGATCAAGCAGAGATAGAATCCTGAGGGTAATGGAACCAAGCGTTTAGCAATAAAAACCTAATGAAGTCGGGTGTTAAACCCTATGGTAGCATTGTATTAACATAACATTGAAACAAGGTTCATATATTAAAGCGCTGAAGAAATAAGAAATGAAACCTTTGAGCAGAGTTTATACGTATATGTATATAACGAAGGCGCGAAGTTTTTTATTGAAGCGGAACCATGAATGAAAGCGGAACCCTAAGTGTGAACAGTAAAACCAGGGGTAAGTAAACTGGAAGTATCGCGTGGTGTCAAAAATGGTAAGTGGATTTCTCAAAATGAACGCGATATATGTCATTGATGGCCACGTGTCCTAAAGCAGTTTCCAAATACAACTTTTTTCGCGTGATTTTGGAGAATTATGTAGCGAGCATTTAAGTTGCGCGATATTGCGCATCGTCCGTTGGATGGGGTTCCAAAGCTCGTTGGTGCGCGAGAGCAAATTGACTGTCCGTTCAAAGGTGAAGGTGCAGGGAAGAGAACCAAGGATGTGGGTCCTACATTCAGAGCTGCGGAGCCAAAGTATTATGTGAATGACTGTGTATTCCGTGTTATGAAAGTTAATAAACAGGCGGAGGTTATAACTTATATTAATATATGTTGATATATATGATGGGCCGAATGCAGGTTGAATTACATGGTAAAGTGTTCACATATACGTTAAATGCGTGGGTTTATTATAAGGTTCATAATAAATTGAACGAGGTCGTTATATATGTCCATATATTATAATTGATATGCAGGTCACCAAAGGAGTGCTACATATGATGGTCAACATATAGTAGTACGCTGTGGGCCCGAGCGCTTTTACACGAAGTCGGGGTTTGATACCTATTGCAATGTTAATATGTTACATTGCTAAGGCTATACTGGGAGCGGAAGCATAAATCAAACTATGGAACCCGAGAGGCTATATATATACTAGTGCTGGGCTTAAGTCTAAGTCCAAGACTTAATATAATGCTGACGAAAGATATTGGGTGTGTAGAGTGGGACCCCCTACATAAAATTCCGAGAATCATAACCCAAGCTGGAGGATACATAAACATTATTCCGAGAACCTTAACCCAAGCTGGAGGATACATTAAAGCTGAAGCGGAAAGTTTATATATATGCAACGCTTTATATAGGTTGCGCTTTATATACAAAGGACCAAAGCATATATATTTTTATATGTAGTGCTCTATTGTTCGAGTCAAAACAAACGAAGTACCACATGGTGGGACCCTCGAGTATCGCATCGGAGAAACTAATGGCAGAGGAACATATCAACAAAAGTTCCGATGGAAGTGGACCCGATTCACTTATTGTAATATCCCCAAAGGGAAATAACCAGTAATAAACAGAAATATGCCAGACAGATATAGAAAATACAATGCTGAACCAGATCATGGAACAATTACACATAGAATGCCAGAAAACTGAGCCATTTTATTAATCTGAAAGTACATAGAGAGGAGTACAAGAAAATCAGAATGAGGGCACCTATCTTTGCTCAAGGCAAGTGAAGAATCCTCTCAGAAAACAGGAAATGGCTACTACAGAAACTGCATCCCAGCTGCTGGAAGAAACTGCCGTAAACTGCTGCTGCTGGAGTGAACTGAAGCTAGGGGCTGATCCCCTTGCCGGAATGAGCTAAAAATCTACAGATCACCTATACTCGTTGCTCCGGACAAAACCCAGAAACCGTGAAGCAAATGGACCACCTCCGTAAGCGAGCCCTCACTCCTACAAAAACGCGTACCTTCGAGACGACTCGGAGCGCTCAAGAAATATCTTTGGCCAAAGGGAAATTTTGAATCTGCCTAATCCCTCCAGATGAGATGACCAACTCCTCGAGGCTGAAAACACTGAAAAATGCTGCCAGAACCCCACATAAAGACCCTACTCATCAGATCTGCGTCCTCCCTGACTGGATCTGCGTCCTCTCTGCCCAGATCTGCTGGATCTGAGTCATACAAGGCTGGATCTGCTACTATCTCTCCAGATCTGCGTCCCACAAGGCTAGATCTGCTGCTAGCTCTTCAGATCTATGCTAGATCTGCCAATATCTCCTCAGATCTGCAACCTCAAGGGCTGGATCTGATGTTATCTCTTCAGATCTAGGCTGGATCTATCACTGTGCCTTCAGATCTGCGTCCTTCCTCTTCCTGCTGAAACAGCGTCCTCACTCCAAGCCTGATCTGCGTCCTTCCTGCTGCTGAAACTGCGTTTTTCCTGCTAGATCTGCGCAGCCACTAGAGGGCTTCTTCCTCTCCGACTCTCCACCTGAAACTGCTACTGAAACTGAAAGATAGAACTCAGGAATTAACCTTACTAGGGCGGGCACTCGAAGTCCCCCGAAGCTAAGGGTGAAACCAGAAATAACCTTACCAGGGCAGGCACTCGAAGTCCCCGAGGCTAAGGGTGAGATCTCCGACCGGAGACACTCGTGCACTAAACAGTGCTGCAGACCGACTAAACAACCGGCGTGCTGAAGCAGACAAAAGTCTAGCTCTCAATATCAATATCAAAATATGCATGATCCAAATGAGGTGAGAACCTCTCCTTTTATAATGCCAAACTCCCTCCAAAACTTAACTCTCCTTTGACCAGCGCAGTTTACCTTGGGTCAGCCTGATGCCTCCCCCATCATACTCATGTGGACCCCCAAGGCCCCCTCTCTAAGTTACAACGTCAATCTACTAGGAAAAGAACACTTTATTATAAAGTGAGGTGACTTAAGTGAGGTGACCCCTCTTATTTCTCACTTTATTTATTATTTCTAGCTAAAGCGGCAAAATAAAGCAAAAATGCAATATTCCAATTAGCAAGGCTAATTGGGAATATTACAGTCTCCCCCGGCAAAACGTTGCTTGTCCTCAAGCAACTGAAGTGATGGATGCTGTAAAATCTGCTCACTCTCCCCAGTGGCATCCTCATCTGGCAAAAATTGCTTGTTCTCAGGCAATGCTTGAACAAGCCTACTCTCTGGCTGATGCTCCCTGCCGATACTGCAAAATGTGCCTGGGTCCCACTGAAACCTCTCTGTCTCCTGCATCACCCTGATATGAAGGGATATCTCAATGCCAGGATCCCAAACTGGCCTCTCATGGTACCAGCCAGTCAATAGTCCTCCCGGATCCCATCGCCACTGTGGCCAATAATCGCACAAGTCCCGTGACTCGGACTGCTCACTGCCTCTGGCTATGACTAAAGACCATGACCGCTGCTGCTCTGCATTTATGACTGTGTAAGCTGGCCCATCAACTGCGAACCAACTCGTCACCTCTCTCCAATCAAGGCATGGAGTCGAAAATATAATGAGGAATATCTCCCTCCTGTGGATCCTCCATCTCCAAGCAATCACCCAGACAAAATGAGCCACCTCCCAACAAGGCAACCCCTGAAAATCTCCTTCCACCTCAAGCTCTGGTAATGAAGGTGGGCTGAAAATATGAACTTGGCAAGCATCATAGCTTACCCCATGTTGTCCTTCTCTCCACTCATGACAAGTGTAGAGTCTATGCTGATCCTGGGCTGCAAAATCATTGCCCTCCAATGGCAAAGTGAAAAACAATCCTCCATAGAAGGTTCCTCCATCAATGAAGAACAAGCTGGCCCAAAACAAACCATCCATGAAGAATATGACATGGTCATCACGGATCACCCTAATGAGATATTTGCTGAAGGTTCTACATGAGGATACATAATGC
Source organism: Pinus albicaulis (assembly GCA_034641835.2). Lineage (NCBI taxonomy): Eukaryota > Viridiplantae > Streptophyta > Pinopsida > Pinales > Pinaceae > Pinus > Pinus albicaulis. Next base: position 758,257,462 of record CM076580.1, read on the forward strand.
AAACAATCTCTCACAAGGATACAACGTAGTCTCATCCACCGCAACCTCAGAAAATCACCTGGCAAGCAATGTACAAGATCCATCACATCTACTAATGGATAGTAAATGGCTGGATATGACAACAACATAGGTCCAAACACTTGCCCATGGCTGTAAATATCAATCTCATGGCCCACATCAAAAGAGAACGCATACATAGTAGTGGTGGCCATGCCTCCTCCCATGCTCCCATTATAACATGTAGTGCAGAAATTTTGAGAATTTTTCCCACTCACGGACACATCCAGCTCATGTGTCTCCCTCATAATCAAGCCTCCCATACAAATCTGATATATATCAGCAAATGAAGACATGATCAGCAGCAAAATGAAGGAAATGCCGAATGTCTCATGGGGTGTAAGAAGATAATCCTTCTTATGCTTGGAAACCCAAGTCAAGAAGAATATGCCATAGATGTCTCTATAATCATTACTTCTTGTAAGTGCAACAAATATGAAGTGATCCTGGGACCTATGGGTTATAGATCCACCATATCCCCGCTGCGCACACTTCATCCGTAATGTTCTGCTCCAAAGTGACAACGCTGTGAGCTCATGCAAATAAGCTCCTGTCAATACAAGACTCTGTTCTTTGACATGCTCCTTGTCAAGGATTCCTCTAATAATGCTGCAATAAATATGGAATACCTTCTGAGATGGAAGTGCTTCCCACTCATCATCAAAGACCAGGAAGATAGTGCCATCTCCTCCTCCTGCAACATCATACAAAGTGTGAGAGCAAATCTGCCCTTGCTCTCCTAGAAACAAACCAAGCAACAAGACATTGTGTTGCCTCTCCATACCTCCATCAACCAACTCATATGATGAAGACACAATGAATGATATGAGTAACACATCAACACCATGCATCCATACTCTACACTGCTCAATGATGCAAGTATCCATCCATCGTTTCCCCATCCTCCTACTCTTAGGAAGAGTGTTTGCCAAGTGATGGCCAAACTCTTTCAAGAGTAACCAGCGCAGCCAAGCCTCCTGCTGCCTGGTGTCATAGATCTGCAAATAGCCTCCTAGCTCCTTGCTCATCAACCACATCCACTCAATACATTGTGGATGCCTCCTTCTCCTCATCCCGGTACTCCTCCCATGAGGGCTACCATCCTCCCAAATCAAATTTCTGATTTTGCACTTCATGGGATTTTGAAGTATAAACTTATCAAGGATCAATGAGACCCTATCAAGAATCAAATAGGTGGTAGGCAAAAACCTCCCATCATGATGTGTATGGCTCAAGGGATGTCCAACACAAGCATGAGAGATGTTATCCATCCGAAGATGTCCCCCATCTTCTATCTGCTCTTGCGAGAAGGAAAACAAATCATTGCACCCCATGGTGTGTCGAAGTGCATCTCCAGTGAGATCTCTCCTTGAGATCTCCCCTCCATCCATAGTCTGCTCCACCGAGTACCAACTCAAAATCTCTCGCCATCCAATCTCAACACGTGGCTGCTGTACCCTGTGCAACTCTGATCGTCTCATACCACTATCCAAGTCAACATATGAGACCTGACTAGGTGGCTCTGCCTCTCTCTCTCCAACGGAAAGAGATGACCCAACAACACTGCTAGTCCCATCCATGCATACCTGAAGGGGAATGATCTGACGCTCCCTCGTGCCCTCTGGTTGTACCATCAGGGAATCCAGCTGTTCCCCAATGCGGACCAACTTGGCCGCTGACTTGGCACAAGTCACTCTCATACCCTCCAGCTCCTGGTCCTGCAACAAAATGGTCTCCCGTACTGACGCGGCCTTCTCCCTCAAAACTCGAAGGTCCGTCCGAAGCCGATGATACCGCTGTCTGCGACCATCATCCGATACCTCTGTATCCCCTAGTGCCTCATCGATAATGGATATATCTCCTGATACCTCACCCATCTGTCGTGTGCTGCTACCATCCGAAGACTCGGACACGGCTCCAGTCATCACCTCAATGGATGGCTCTACCGGGGTAGGCCATATCTCCTCCACTACGATATCAACCGGCACGGTCAAGGAGGGCTCTAATGATGGTGAGTCCTGTGTCACACTAGGTGTATCCTCGAACTCCCTGCAATCCTGTGTGTCCTCATCCTCCAAGTGTGAGGTAACCATTTTAATGGTTTTCCTCTCCGATACTCGGTCAAGCTGGAAAGAGGTATCCAACTTGTCCACCCAAGCTCTTCTTGAGCGCCTGGATGTCCCGTCAAATGTCGGTAGATGGAATCTGTCCTCTGTGCGCTGTAAGCCCTGATCATGTGAGGGCTTGTTCCCTCTGTGAAAGTCGTGAGGTCTACTATCATGCTGGAGCTGAACATAATCTCTACTAGCTGTGCGGTGGTCATCACGATAGTATCCGTGCCCTTTGTGCTGGTGCTGCTCAGGGGGTTTAATACCACATCGGAACTGGAGATAGCGCTCCAAGGGGAAAGCATCCATGAATGCCTGACCCAGGCTCTGCCACTCTGCAAAAATGGCTGCATGTTGAGCCGGATTATCCCTCTGTGCACCTCTCCGCACTCCTGTCTCGGTGCCCTCGGGTGTGAATGTGGGCATATAGGGTCTCTGCGCTGTCACAATGGGAATAGCGTCTGGTTTGTAGCGAGACACTCCCGATCCTTCTCCCACCTGGAGAACCCTAGGGGGTTCTCTCTGTGTTACCTCTACAGCTACAATCCTCTTGGATACATCCCACATGAATGTATCCATCTTCTCGGCCAACTTCACAATTATGTCCTCCATTGGATCCTGCTGCTCTGTGTCCCTCACAGGCTGCTCAGAAACTGCACGGCTGCTGCAAAACCATACTGCTGCTTAACTTTGACATCCGATTTACCCACTGAAAACTACTCAGAAAGTTCCAAGAATCTGGGAAGGTGATCATTGTCCAAAACCCAGAAAAACCCAGAAAACGTTTTTCCTAATTCCAAACTTCAAAATTTGACCCTTTTTATTTTGGCCCTTTTTCCAACTGCGTTTCTGGAATTGCAACTGCTATTGCTCTGTATGATTTCTTTTCTGATGTCATAGACCACAGACTGAGCCAGAATTATGCTTTGATACCACTGTAATATCCCCAAAGGGAAATAACCAGTAATAAACAGAAATATGCCAGACAGATATAGAAAATACAATGCTGAACCAGATCATGGAACAATTACACATAGAATGCCAGAAAACTGAGCCATTTTATTAATCTTAAAGTACATAGAGAGGAGTACAAGAAAATCAGAATGAGGGCACCTATCCTTGCTCAAGGCAAGTGAAGAATCCTCTCAGAAAATAGGAAATGGCTACTACAGAAACTGCATCCCAGCTGCTGGAAGAAACTGCCGTAAACTGCTGCTGCTGGAGTGAACTGAAGCTAGGGGCTGATCCCCTTGCCGGAATGAGCTAAAAATCTACGGATCACCTATACTCGCTGCTCCGGACAAAACCCAGAAACCGTGAAGCAAATGGACCACCTCCGAAAATCGCCCCCAGAAACCCTCCTCCTACAAAAACGCTGTGCCTTCAGGAACAGCTCAGAAGCTCATGAAATATGCTGGCAAAAGGGCTGGATCTACCCACAAATCCTCCAGATGAGATGACCAACTCCTCAAGGTTGAAAACACTGAAAAATGATGCCAGAACCCCACATAAAGACCCTACTCATCAAATCTGCGTCCTCCCTGACTGGATCTGCGTCCTCTCTGCCCAGATCTGCTGGATCTGAGTCATACAAGGCTGGATCTGCTACTATCTCTCCAGATCTGCGTCCTACAAGGCTAGATCTGCTGCTAGCTCTTCAGATCTATGCTAGATCTGCCAATATCTCCTCAGATCTGCAACCTCAAAATTTGGATGCGATGTTATCTCTTCGAATCTGGTGGATCTATCCTTTGTGCCTTCGGATACGCGTCCTCTCTTCCCCTCTTGGAACAACGTCCTCCTCAGCGATGCGTCCTTCACTGCTGCTGAGCTGCGTTTTCTGCTACTGAATCTCGCGCGCGGCCACTAGAGGCTAACTCCTCTCAGGCTCTCCCCACCAGCCCATCTGAGCGGAAAAGATAGAACTGAGAGAATTAACCTTACTAGGGCGGGCACTCGAAGTCCCCGAAGCCCAAGGTGAAACCGAAAATAACACGGGCGAGGGCACTCGGGGTCCCCGAGGCTAAGGGTGAGATCTCCGTGAGACACTCGTGCACTAAACGATCTTTGCGGACCGACTAAACAACGAAACAACAAAAAAACCAGGATCTAGCTCTCAATATCAATATCAAAATATGCATGCCAAATGAAGTGGAAACCCCTCCTTTTATAATGCTAAACTCCCTCCAAACTTAACTGCGTCCTTCACCTTGCAGTTACCCTTGGGTCAGCGTGAGGCCTCCCCTCATATACGTGTGGACCCCCAAGGCCCCCTCTTTAAGTTATAACGTTAATCAACTAGGAAAACACTTTATTTTATAAAGTGAGGTGACTTAAGTGAGGTGACCCCTCTTATTTCTCACTTTATTTATTATTTCTAGCTAAAGCGACAAAATAAAGCAAAAATGAAATATTCCAATTAGCAAGGCTAATTGGGAATATTACACTTATAAACTGTGCGACCTATATTTGTTTGAATTCCGCCTCAAAGCGCATCGGAGCAAGTTATCGCATCGGAAGTAAAGTGCAATTGAACAATTTGTTGAATGTTGCGATCGTGATGGTGTGATTCAATCGCAACCGTTGGATCATTGAAGAATGCAACTGTTAGATCTAAAGAAAAATAGAGTGGGGTCTACAGTGACCCATCGCATCGGCGCAGTGAAGTGTACAGTAATTGATCGCATCGGAGAAGGAGCAGAGCATCGAAACATATAAATGGAAGTTGCGATTGCGATTAATCGCAATCGGAAGCATTCGAGAGGTGATACATCGCATCGGAGAATAGAGCAAGTTCGGCGAGTGGGCTCGAAAGGGCATTTTTGTGTATTAAAATGATCTTTTATCATTATATCGCCGAAAGTCATTTAGGTTATGAACACGACAGTGCATATGTTAAAAAAGCCTTATTATTATTATGCCGAGAATTGAATTGCATTATATTAAAAATTGCAGTTACATATATGCAGGAGTTACGCAACAACAATAAAAACAAAGGCTACAGAGAAGAAAAAGACAGACACAGTCACAGAAAAGACAAATACGTAGTGATTCAAAAGGCTGAATGAGTTGAGCTGGAGTTCTCATTGTATTTGAATGTAAATGTTTTAATTGTTTTATATTGTTGTGATGCACTGGCAAGTCTCTGTAGGAAATAAAACTCCACTGTAAAATTGAAAGTTGTATATATTGCTGAGATTTTCTAAATGAGCTGGAAAAAGAAGTGAGGAAGAAGAATGCAAAGAGTCAGGGCTATTCACTTTGAATTCCCTGTGGAATACGAACTGTTATGAGGCAAACTGTATAAAGCATATCACATAGATATGCAGAGAGAGGTTAGAGAGTGAGGATAGAGAATGCAAAGTATGAAGAATTGAGGCAGAGAAGATAAGCAAAAAGAGGAGCAGAAAGAGATGCTGCAGAACAGAGCTGATATCTGAGGTAAATCAGCAAATATTTTCTTTTGATTGAATGAGGAAGTTGGAGCTTCCCTATCAAGTTGAAGCTTGATAGATGTCAGTTGTAGCTGACTGAGGTTGGAGCCTCCTGTATGTTGGTGCCTGCAAAAAATCAGTGGTGAGAGGGAGTTGGAGCTTGCCTTTGCATCACAACAACAATAAGGTGTGGTTTTCTCCCTTTATGGGTTTCCACTTATATCTGCTGTCTCTGTGTGTGTTGCTTATGTGTTGATATGTTCTATCCAATCTACTTAATGTTTGCTGCTCTCATAATAAGTTTGGTGTCACATTAACTTAATACTTGCTGTTACATATTAAGACTGTTCACATATTGAGTTGGTTATAAAATTAAGATGTAAATAAGCTTGATGAAAAGTTTAAAAAGCTCATGTATGTATTAAACTGATTCACCCCCCCCCTCTCAGTTTAACTAAGGATTCAACAATTGGTATCAGAGCCGGTTCCTTTAGTACTAGTTTAACCACTGAAAGGAGATCTTAGGTTCCTAGGATGGCTAGTAAAGAAGGATGCTCAACCAATAAAGCCCCTTTTTTCACTGGTGCAAATTATGCCTTCTGGAAAATCAGAATGAGGACATACATAATGTCTCTAGGAATAAAGTTTGGGCTATTGTGGAATTGGGATATGCCCCAAAGGCAACTGATTCTGAGAAAGAATCCAAACAAGATTTTGTAGCTAACGCAAAAGCCATGAATGCCATCTTAAATGGATTGTGTGAGGCAGAATTCATCAAAGTAATGCACAAAGAGACTGCCAAAAGGACGTGGGATACTCTAGAGAACATCCATGAGGGAGACAAGAAGGTAAAGACTGCCAAACTTCAAGTCTATAGAGCCCAGTTTGAGAACTTAAAAATGAATGATGATGAAGACATTGCCAGCTTCTTTTTAAGGGTTGCAGAAATAGTAAATAACATGAAAGCTCTAGGGGAAACCATAAAAGAAGCTGTGATTGTTCAAAAGATTCTGAGATCTCTTCCACCTAGCTTTAACCCCAGGGTTTCTGCCATAGAAGAAACAACTGATTGGGAAACCTTGACCATGAATCAGTTACTTGGAAATCTAATAGCCTATGAAATGAGACTCCCAAAGAAGAAGCCAAGTGCGAGGGAGGCAGCTTTTAAAACAGAAAAGAAGAAAGAAGAAAAGGAAGATATATGCTCTTGCTCTGATGAAGAAGAGGCCAAATTTGTGAAGAAGCTGGATAGAGGCTCAGGTAAATATAAAGGTAAACTTCCATTCAAATGCTTTAACTGTGGAAGAGTTGGACACTATGCTGCTAAGTGTCCTCATAAGAAAGCAAGGAATTAGGCTCAAGAATCAGAGAAAACTACATCAAAGAACTGGCATAAAGGAAAGAAATTCAATAGAAAATCTTACTATGCTCAACAAGACAGTGGTGCATCTGAAGACTCAGATGAACCCTCAAGTGAAGAAGGAACCTCTGAATTCTTATTGATGGCCATAGAAGGACTTGAAGGACTCATTCTAGAAGATGAAGAAGAAGGTGAAGTTGACCTTGAGGGGGAGCTAAGAAGTGCCCTGGAGGAGATTGACAGACTCAAACTGAAGTGCAGAAAACAAAAAGACATTCTCCTCAAGTATGTAAGGGAAGAGCAAAATTCAGAAGTCCTCATGCAGCTGAAGGTAGAGCTTGAAGAAGCAAAAGATAGAAGACATGTTACTTAAGCAAATCAAGGATAAAACTCAAGAACAAGAGAAGTTGGAAGAAGAAGTAGTATGTATGAGGAAGAAATTAGAAAATGCTCAAAGGAAAGTGTCTATAAATTCCTCTCAAACAACAAGCTCTGGTAAGTTGAATGAAATTTTGGATGCTCAAAGATCTCCTCTGATAAAAACTGGGATAGGCTATGAAGGAGAATCAAGTAAAGGCAAAGAAAAGGAAAAGGAAAATATTATTTTTGTAAAAGCAAAGAAGGCTGATGAAGCAACTCAAATAATTCCTACAAAAGAAGAAACATGTAATGAAGGAGACAGAAACCAGAAGAAACCTCTAATAACAAAGAATGAAATAAATACTCAGACAACAGAAAAAGGATCATATACCCCTGAGTATGTCAAATTTGGAAGCCATCAAAGGAGATTCTTCCCTCCTATGAAAAATGCCACCTGTTATGCCTGCCACAAGCTGGGACACATTACTGCATACTGTCATTCAAGGAGGAGTAATTCAAACCAGCAAAGGATACAAACAGAGAAGAGACTGTCTCAAGCAAACAAATGGAGAAGACAACCTCACATCAGGTATGCAAATTGTTTCTATGGTTACTGTTTTTATTGTAAGGAATTTGGCCATAAGATCATTGAGTGCAGAAAATATGGACAAAGATTGATGTTCAACACCTCAAGGAGGTTTATGAATCAAGGAGATTCTACTCATACTCACAATTCTGCGAAAACTATGATCAAATGCTGTGTATGCAATAAAATTGGACATATGCCTTCCAAATGTCCTCTCAGAGGATGGGGTTCATTATCTCACAAAAGATACCAAACAAAAGGATGCTTCCAGTGGAGAAAGAAGATGAATAAATGTGACCTGACTCTAACTGCTCAAGACCTGAAAAGCCAATGGTATCTGGACAGTGGCTGCTCAAAACAAATGACTGGAGACAGAAGCAAGTTTATAACTTTTGATGAAAAGAAATATGGTAATGTTACTTTTGGCAATGATAAATCAGGAAAAATCAAAGGAAAAGGCTCAGTCAGCCTAGATAATGGCAGAGGAAAGGCCCAAGATGTACTATTTGTGGATGGGCTGAAAGCAAATTTGCTGAGTGTCAGTCTAATGTGTGATGAAGGCTGTGAAGTTCTTTTTAGAGCACAAGACTGTGAAGTCAGATCAAGCACCATAGGAAAGACTCTGCTCAAAGGTGTTCGAACAGAGAGTAATGTTTACATAGTGAAAGAGGAGGATGAAGCTTGCCATCTTAGCAAACTTGAGGAGTCATGGTTATGGCATAGGAGATTGGGACATCTCAGCTTCGACCATATCATCAGACTGAGCAAAAAGAAAGCTGTTAGAGATATGCCAGCAATAAAAAGGCCTTCAAATACCATATGCAAATCTTGCCAATTGGGCAAACAGACCCAGACATCCTTTAAGGCCAAAGATGAGCTATCAACAAGAAGACCACTCTAGCTTGTGCACATGGACCTGTGTGGACCTGCAAGAACTAAAACACCAAGTGGAGAATCCTACTTCATGCTGATAATAGATGATTTCTCCAGAATGACATGGGTTGCATTTCTCAAGAATAAATCAGAGGCACTGGATAAATTCAAAATATTCAAAGCATTAGCAGAAAATCAAACAGGATGCAAGCTAAAATGCATCAGATCAGACAGAGGAGGTGAGTTCACAGATTATGACTTTGCAGACCTATGCAATGAACATGGGATAAAGCAACAATTTACTATTGCAGGGACACCTCAACAGAATGGAGTAGTAGAGAGACAAAACAGGTCTGTACAACAAATTGCCAGAACCATGATGCAAGAAAGTAATATTCCTCAAACCTTCTGGGCAGAAGCAATACACACAGCCGTGCATATCCTTAACAAAGCTCATTTAAGGCCAGGCAGTGACAAGACTCCCTATGAACTATGGCATGGTAAACCAGCTTCAATCAAGCACTTTAGAGTCTTTGGAAGCAAGTGTTACATAAAGATTAATGATGAAAATCTGGGGAAGTTTGATGCAAGAGAAGATGAAGGGATATTTCTAGGATATGCATCCAAGAGTAAAGGGTACAGGTGCTACAACAAGACTCTTCGAAAAATTGTAGAAAGCATTGACGTAAGATTTGATGAAGAACTTCCAAACAAGACAAGAAGTACAGACTGCAACAGTCCTCCAGAAGATCATGAAGAAGAGTACCAAGATGATGATGAAACAAGCAAGACATCAGAAGATGCTGAACTAAGCTCGAAAGCCCCCTCAAGATACACTCAAAAGAACCATCTAGAAGATCATATCATTGGAGACAAGATTGTAGGAGTCCAGACAAGAAGGCAGCCAGCTGAACAGACAGAAGAGGTATACATAGCCATGTTATCACAAATAGAGCCCAAGAAGTTTGAAGAAGCTAGCAAAGACAAGTATTGGGTGAATGCTATGAATGAAGAATTGGACCAAATGGAGAAGAACAATACCTGGGAATTAGTTCCTAGACCCTCTGAGAAAAATGTCATTGGCTCAAAATGGGTATTCAAGAATAAAATGAATGAGCAAGGACAGGTAATCAAGAATAAAGCCAGACTTGTTTGCAAAGGATATTCACAAATCGAAGGTCTGGATTACGATGAAACATTTGACCCTGTAGCTAGAATGGAAGCTATCAGAATGTTTCTGGCCTTTTCATGCTACCATAACTTCAAGGTATATCAAATGGATGTGAAATCTGCCTTTCTGAATGGAGATCTAGAAGAAGAAGTCTACATGGAACAACCAGAAGGATTCTCATTAACAGATAAGGAAGACTATGTGTGCAGACTAAAGAAGGCTCTATATGGACTGAAACAGGCTCCTCGTGCTTGGTACTCAAGGCTGGATAAGTACTTGCAAAAACAAGGCTTTAAGAGAGGAGGAGTAGACAACAATCTATACATAAAAGCCCATGAAAATGAACTCTTGATTGTTGTAGTATATGTTGATGACATTATGTTTGGAAGCAACAAAGATGAGCTAGCAAAAGGATTTGCTGAAGAGATGAAATCAGAGTTTGAGATGTCTATGATTGGAGAGCTCACTTTCTACTTAGGACTTCAAATTCAGCAAAAGAACACAGGTACATTCATCTCACAGGAAAAATACTTAAAAGAGATGTTGAAAAAGTTCAAAATGGAAGACTGCAAACCTGTGTCAACTCCCATGATCACTGGATGCAAGCTATGTGCTGATGATGGATCTACTGATATATATCAAAGACTTTACAGATCCATGATAGGAAATCTGCTATACCTAACAGAATCAAGACCAGACATCATGTTGGCAGTAGGACTTGTGGCTAGATATCAAGTAGCACCAAAGCAAAATCACCTTCTAGCAGTCAAAAGAATATTTAGATATCTACAAGGAACTGTACAGTATGGGCTATGGTATCCAAAAGGCAAGAGCTTCACATTGACAGCATATACAGATGCAGATTGGGCCAGTTGTGTGGATGACAGGAAAAGCACAAGTGGAGGTGTATTCTACTTGGTAAAAAGTCTGGTGGCATGGCTAAGCAAGAAACAAACATCTATCTCTCTATCTACAACAGAAGCAGAATACATAGCAGCAGTAGCATGTTGCACACAAGTCATGTGGATGAAGCAAACCCTCCAAGACATGAAGGTAAGCATTGATGAACCTATCTCTATCAAATGTGATAATACAAGTGCTATAAGTATTTCAAAAAATCCTGTACTTCATTCAAAAACTAAACACATCCCAATCAAGTACCATTTTCTAAGAGAACAAGTAGCACAAAAGGTAGTGAAGCTGGAATATGTGCCAACAAAAGAACAAATAGCAGATATATTTACCAAACCTCTTGCTAGAGAACCATTTGAGTATTTGAGAGATAAACTAGGGGTAGTATCTGTAGATGCTACTCTCTGATATGAAGGGAAAGCATTGTTTCAGGGGGAGAACAGAAACGAAAATATCATTCCAGGGGGAGATCAGTTAGCAAGGAAAGCATGAAACAGGTCCTCAAGATCAGAGCAACATGGACGAGATTTAAAAGCACACTGGGAAATGAGCAACCCCTTGCCATTGATGTCAAAGGGGGAGGGAGAGTAAGCAACAGAAGAAAGGGTCCTAAAAGGCAAGCAGAGGAAGCGTATTGCCATCAATGTCAAAGGGGGAGACTATTAGAAGTGTTGTCATTGATGGCAAAGGACAGCAGCAGAAGCGCAGGAGAAGACAACAGGTTTTTGGTGAATGGTATAGTAACATTTACATGGAGCATGAGAAGAACAGAGGAAGAGTTTCTCTACAGAGACAGGGCAGCAAAAAGAGAAGCAAAGCAGTGCAAAGGAGACAACATAGATGGCAAAGGAGATAGGTGGAAGAAGACTGTTGAAATGAAACGGTCGAGCAGCAGAGGCGGAGACAGAGAAAGGAGGCAGAACCAGAGGAGGCAGAGCAGCAGAGACAGAGACAGAGAATACAGAGGCAGAGCCGTTAACAAACAGTGAAATGATCAAGCAGAGACGGAACCCTGAGGGTAATGGAACCAAGCGTTTAACAATAAAAACCTAATGAAGTCGGGTGTTAAACCCTTGGTAGTGTTGTATTAACATAACATTGAAATAGGGTTCATATATTAAAGCGCTGAAGAAATAAGAAATGAAACCTTTGAACAGAGTTTATACGTATATGTATATAACGAAGGCGCGAAGTTTTTTATTGAAGCGGAACCATGAATGAAAGCGGAACCCTAAGTGTGAACAGTAAAACCAGAGGTAAGTAAACCGACAGTATCGCGTGGTGTCAAAAATGGTAAGTGGATTTCTCAAAATGAACGCGATATATGTCATTGATGGCCACGTGTCCTAAAGCGGTTTCCAAATACAACTTTTTTCACGTGATTTTGGAGAATTATGTAGCGAGCATTTAAGTTGTGCGATATTGTGCGTCGTCCGTTGGATGGGGGTCCAAAGCTTAGTTGTTGCGCGAGAGCAAATTGATTGTTCGATCAAAGGTGAAGGTGCGGGGAAGAGAACCAAGGATGTGGGTCCTACATTCAGAGCTGCGGAGCCAAAGTATTATGTGATTGACTGTGTATTCCGTGTTATGAAAGTTAATAAACAAGCGGAGGTTATAACTCATATCAATATATGTTGATATATATGATGGGCCGAATGCAGGTTGAATTACATGGTAAAGTGTTCACATATACGTTAAATGTGTGGGCTTATTATAAGGTTCATAATAAATTGAACGGGGTCGTTATATATGTCCATACATTATAATTGATATGCAAGTCACCAAAGGAGTGCTACATATGATGGTCAGCATATAGTAGTATGCTGTGGGCCCGAGCGCTTTTACACGAAGTCGGGGTTTGATACCTATTGCAATGTTAATATGTTACATGGCTAAGGCTATACTGGGAGTGGAAGCATAAATCAAACTATGGAACCCGAGAGGCTATATATATACTAGTGCTGGGCTTAAGTCTAAGTCCAAGACTTAATATAACGCTGACGGAAGATATTGGGTGTGTAGAGTGGGACCCCCTACATAAAATTCCGAGAATCATAACCCAAGCTGGAGGATACATAAACATTATTCCGAGAACATTAACCCAAGCTGGAGGATACATTAAAGCTGAAGCGAAAAGTTTATATATATGCAGCGCTTTATATATGTTGCGCTTTATATGCAAAGGACCAAAGCATATATATTTTTATATGTAGCGCTCTATTGTTCGAGTCAAAACAAACGAAGTACCACATGGTGGGACCCTCGAGTATCACATCGGAGAAACTAATGGCAGAGGAACATATCAACAAAAGTTCCGATGGAAGCGGACCCGATTCACTTATAAACTGTGCGACCTATATTTGTTTGAATTCTGCCTCAAAGCGCATCGGAGCAAGTTATCGCATCGGAAGTAAAGTGCAATTGAACAATCTGTTGAATGTTGCGATCGCGATGGTGCGATTCAATCGCAACCGTCGGATCATTGAAGAATGCAACCGTTGGATCTAAAGAAAAACAGAGTGGGGTCTATAGTGACCCATCGCATCGGCGCAATGAAGTGTACAGTAATTGATCGCATCGGAACATATAAATGGAAGTTGCGATTGTGATTAATCGCAATCGGAAGCATTCGAGAGGTGATACATCGCATCGGAGAATAGAGCAAGTTCGGCGAGTGGGCCCGAAAGGGCATTTTTGTGTATTAAAATGATCTTTAATCATTATATCGCCGAAAGTTATTTATGTTATATAACACGACAGTGCATATGTTAAAAAAGCCTTATTATTATTATGTCGAGAATTGAATTGCATTATATTAAAAAGTGCAGTTACATATATGCAGGAGTTACGCAACAACAATGAACAGAGAGGCTACAGAGAAGAAAAAGACAGACACAGTCACAGAAAAGACAAATACTAGTGATTCAAAAGGCTGAATGAGTTGAGCTGGAGTTCTCATTGTATTTGAATGTAAATGTTTTAATTGATTTATATTGTTGTGATGCACTGGCAAGTCTCCGTAGAAAATAAAACTCCACTGTAAAATTGAAAGTTGTATATATTGCTGAGATTTTCTAAATGAGCTGGAAAAAGAAGTGAGGAGGCAGAATGCAAAGAGTCAGGGCTATTCACTTTGAATTCCCTGTGGAATACGAATTGTTATGAGGCAAACTGTATAAAGCATATCACATTGATATGCAGAGAGAGGTTAGAGAGTGAGGATAGAGAATGCAGAGTATGAAGAATTGAGGTAGAGAAGATAAGCAAAAAGAGGAGCAGAAAGAGATGCTGCAGAACAGAGCTGATATCTAAGGTAAATCAGCAAATATTTTCTTTTGATTGAATGAGGAAGTTGGAGCTTCCCTATCAAGTTGAAGCTTGATAGATGTCAGTTGTAGTTCACTGAGGTTGGAGCCTCCTGTAGGTTGGTGCCCGCAGAAAATCAGCGGTGAGAGGGAGTTGGAGCTCGCCTTTGCATCACAACAATAATAAGATGTGGTTTTCTCCCTTTATGGGTTTCCACTTATATCTGCTGTCTCTGTGTGTGTTGCTTATGTGTTGATATGTTCTATCCAATCTACTTAATGTTTGCTGCTCTCATAATAAGTTTGGTGTCACATTAACTTAATACTTGCTGTTACATATTAAGACTGTTCACATATTGAGTTGGTTATAAAATTAAGATGTAAATAAGCTTGATGAAAAGTTTAAAAAGCTCATGTATGTGTTAAACTGATTCACCCCCCCCCCCCCTCTCAGTTTAACTAAGGATTCAGCGGAAACGCGTTTCCGTTTCATTTTTTTGGGTGAAACGGTGGTGGGACCCACGTTTCCTGCAACATAGGTTCAGATATATATTATTTTTCTCAGGTTAATTGCGATTCAATCATTAAAAAGATACATTATAACTACTATAACTAGTTTTAGTTTGCCCTGGTCTGCCACTTGGGAAACTAGACCAGTTGCAAAACCATAGTTTCTTTAACCTTCAGACATGCAATTCAAAAAGTCTTGCCTAAAAATCTCAGAGTTTGTTTTATAGATCCTTACAGCCTAATTAGCCATTTAACATGTAAATTTAAAACTAACAAAGCGAACTAAAGTAGCCAGAAAAACTATGACCAGTCATGCAGACTTGGAGGAATCTAATAAGTATATCGCTATTAGCTCCTTGCTGCTGCTAGATGAGCTTCCTGGATCTGGAGGCAGTTCGAGGTGGTCTTTGTTGAGAAATTGTAGCTGCGGTCGGTATTTTCATCATCAAAGTCAAAGAAGAATTTATTAGTTTTCTACTGTCTAAGTTGGCCCCACCTATTGAAGGGGGTCAAACCCCCTCCTATCAAACATGTTTATATTGGCAAGAGGATCAATTCATTTGATCATCACTTCAATCACAATTCAGACCCGTTCTTCAAGAACTCTATTCACATGTGCAAAGGAGGAAGATGACTATTTTGACCAAGCAAAGTTGACTTTCAGCTCTATGTATTGACCAGCATTGACTTGCATTCTTCTGCTGTGGCTTGACTGAATCTCTTCCTGTGGTTGAAGGCCGAATGTTCTTGGAATCATTGAGGAGCTGTTGACCGAGTTTTGGAGCTGATTTTTGGGTGTTGACTGAGCTTTGACCGCAGGTCAAAGTCTGTGATTTGACCAAGATTTTCTGAGGTTACAAGACTGAATTTCGGCCCTTTGACTAGGAGCTGCAGGCCGAAATTCGGTCCCCTTGACCAGACTTGACTATGAGCTGAATATTGATGTTTTTCTCTCCTTTGACTTGACTTGGCATTTAATGAGGTCAATGGTTGACCTTTGACTCGAATATTCTGATGTATAATTTGATGAATTGAACCCTCTCTCTCTCATAAGGAAAGCTTGTTGGGTTTTCCCCCTTGTGGGGTTTTGTCCCAAGGAATTTTTGGTGTCTCTTGTCTCATTGGTTTTACTGTGATCTCTATTGCTGTTGGGTGTGGAGCCTGATTATCTTGTTTACTTTGTATCACAGCATTGGACCCCTGTACCTTAAATGGGGCGGCAATGCCGCCAGTAAATTAATCGCTGTCGTGGGGGGTCCTGGGGGGGGCGGCAGTGACTTTATGGAGCCCCCCCCTGGCGGGGGGTTTCGAGGCCAGCGCCCCCAAAGCTAAAAACAGATGTAAAATTGCCTTGTAAAAGTATAGTAATTTCTAGTCAATCTGGGCCATTCATTAGGCAAATGATCTGACAGTAGAAGTTATGTTTAGTTTAGGGTTTCTTGCCCTAGAAGGCAACCCCTCGCTTTTATGAGGGTATTGTATTGCGGCTGTGTATGGTATGTGTATTCTCGGAACGAGAAACAGAGAGGGAGACTGTGAGAGAGAACAGAGGATATTACAGTGGATCTGCTGTAGGTTTTGTCTCTTCATTTTGCTTGATAATAGAAAGGAAGGACTGGCTGTTCGGGGTGGATGTAACCCAAACTGGGTGAACCACGTATATCTGTGTCTCTCTGGTTTTACGTATTTTGTCTGCTTGTATTTTCCGCATATTTTATGTGTTGCATTGCTCTGTAATATATAATTTTCTAATAACTGGTATTAGAGCCGAAGGTATATTTGGTTGATAAACTTGCAGGAAAGAAGGGTTCCTGGTTCGAGTGGGAGCAATGGCGGAAGATGGTAAGTTTAGGGTCGAGAAATTTAACGGCCAAAACTTCCTGCTGTGAAAGATGCAGATGGAAGATTATCTGTATCAGAAAGATCTGTACCTACCATTGAGCGGAAAAACAAAGAAGCCGGCGGCCATGACAGACGTGGAATGGAACATTCTCGATAGAAAGGCACTCGGAACAGTACGGTTGTGCCTTGCGGCGTCAGTCACCTTAAATATTTCGAAGGAAACAACAGAGGGTTTGATGCAGACATTGGTGAAACTATATGAAAAACCCTCGGCCTCAAACAAGGTATTTCTTATGAAACGACTATTTAATATGAATATGTCGGAAGGTGGATCTGTTGCAGACCATTTGAATGATTTTAATACAGTTACCAGTCAGTTAAGCTCTGTAGGGGTAAACTTTGATGATGAAGTTAGAGCTCTGTTATTCTTGTGCTCATTGCCAGAGAGTTGGAATGGTTTAGTAATGGCCATTAGTAACTTTGTCTCTGGATCTAGTACTTTAAAGTTTGTTGATGTTGTCGATGCTATCCTTAGCGAGGAAATGCGAAAAAAAAGCTCCGGTGAGACATCGAGTAATGCTTTGAGTGTAGAGTCTAGGGGAAGAAGAATGGAAAGAGGAAAGAGCTCGGGATATCGCAGTAAATCAAGGAAAGGCAGATCCAAGTCCTGATCGGGGATAGTGTGCTGGAAATGCGGAAAGAAAGGACACCTAAAGAAAGACTGTAGATCTCGGAAGGGAAAAGAAGGAGACACACAACAAGAAAACAATCATGAAGCAAATGTGACAGGTGATGTGTTACAAGATGCTTTGATTCTTTCTTTCGAAAATATTACTGATTCTTGGGTTGTAGATTCAGGGGCTTCATTCCATGCCACACCTGATAAGAAATATTTTCATGACTATGTTCAAGGAGATTTTGGACAAGTTCGTTTGGGTGATGATAAACCCTGTAAAATTGTTGGAATGGGTAGAGTTCTTGTAAAACAACAGAATGGAAACCAATGGCTACTAAAGGAGGTAAGGCATGTTCCAGATCTGAAGAAAAATCTGATTTCAACAGGGCAGTTAGGTGGTGAAGGTTGTGTGACAACTTTCACGGATAAAACTTGGAAGGTCACCAAAGGAGCCCTGGTAATAGCAAAAGGCGAAAAGGTTGGTACATTGTATTTATGCAATGGTATTTCTAACTCTGTTAATGCTTTAACTTCCAAAGGAGCAGATGCAGCATTGTGGCATCATAGGCTCGGACACATGAGTGAGAAGGGAATGAAGATTCTTCACTCAAGAAATTTGTTGCCAGGTTTGAAGAATGTTGATTTGGATTTCTGTGAGAATTGCATTTATGGAAAACGGAAGAGAGTCAGATTTCTCAGAGTTGGGAAAGAAAAGAAGAGCGAAAAATTGGAGCTTGTGCATACAGATGTATGGGGACCTGCTCAGGTATCATCTCTCGGTGGCTCTCGTTAGTATGTTACTTTTATTGATGATGCAACTAGAAAAACATGGATTTATTGTATTCAGAATAAATCTGATGTATTTGATACTTTCAAGAAATGGAAAGCTTTGGTTGAGATTGAGACAGGAAAGAAGTTGAAGTGTCTCAGATCGGACAATGGAGGTGAATATTGCAGCAAAGAGTTTGATAGGTACTGTTCAAAGCATGGAATTTGTAGAGAGAAGACAGTTCCAAGAACACCACAAGAAAATGGTGTGTCAGAAAGGATGAACAGAACAATCATGGAGCGTGCAAGGTGCATGAGATTGCATGCGAGATTGCCTTTACAATTTTGGGCAGATGCTGTAGATACTGCTGTTTATCTAATAAACAGAGGGCCTTCAAGTTCCTTAGATAGTGGTATTCTAGAGGAAGCATGGACAGGTAAAAAGGTAAACTATTTTTTTTAAAAGCTTTTTGGTTGTGAGGCCTTTGTCCATATTAATAAAGAAAATAGAACAAAGCTTGAGGCAAAATCAAAGAAATGTACCTTTATTGGATATGGTGTTAATGATTTTGGTTATCGCTTATATCATTATGAAAATCACAAAATCATTAGGAGCAGAGATGTAATATTCAATGAAAAGGTCTTGTATAAGAATCAGTTGTAGGAAAAGAAACAGGAAAAAGAAAGCAAGGAATACACAGTTCTTGATGAGATAACTGAAAAAGTAAAGGTGCCTGAAAATAATAATAATCAACAACCACAGCAGCAGCAACCACCACAACGCAACAGGCACCTCGAACACCTAAAAGTGGTGTTAGAAGATCTATCAGGATAAGTAGACCCCTTGAACGATACTCTCCTTCATTATATTATTTATTGCTCAGTGATTCTGGTGAACCCGAATGCTATGAAGAAGCAATGCAGGTTGAAAGCAGGAAGAATTGGGAGCTATCCATGGAAGAAGAGATGGACTCCTTAATGCATAACCAGACTTGGGACTTAGTCAGGTTGCCTGCAGGTAAAACTACATTGCAGAATAAATGGTTTTACAGGCTGAAGGAAGAAGATGGAGGAAAACAGAGGTACAAAGCTAGACTTGTGGTGAAGGGGTTTGCACAGAAGAAAGGTATTGATTTTGATGAAATATTTTCTCCTGTTGTTAAGATTACTTCAATCAGAACTATCTTAAGTCTTGTAGTAGCGAAAGATTTACATCTTGAACAGTTAGATGTAAACACAACATTTCTCCATGGAGATTTGGAGGAAGAGATATACATGCAGCAACCAGAAGGATATGAGGTAAAAGGGAAAGAAAAATTGGTGTGCAGGTTAAAGAAGAGCTTGTATGGCTTAAAATAGGCTCAAAGGCAGTGGTATCTAAAATTTGACAAGTTTATGTCTGAACAAGGTTATACTAGATGTCACTCTGATCATTGTGTTTATCTAAAAAGGCAAAATGATGGCAGCTATATTATATTGTTATTGTATGTAGATGACATGCTTGTTGCAGGATCTAACATGCAGGAAATAAATGTGCTCAAAATAAAATTGGCAAATTCATTTGCAATGAAGGATTTGGGAGCTGCAAAACAAATCCTTGGTATGAGGATAACTAGAGACAGGAAAAATCGCAAATTAACACTGTCTCAGAATGAGTACATAGAAAAAGTGTTGAAAAGATTTAATATACACAATGCAAAACCTGTTAGTACACCTTTTGCTAGCCATTTCAAACTTAGTAAGGAGATGTGCCCAAAGACCCAAGAAGACATGGATTATATGTCTAAAGTTCCATATGCATCAGCAGTTGGAATCTTAATGTATGCAATGGTCTGCACAAGGCCTGATATTGCACATGCAGTGGGAGTTGTAAGCAGGTACATGAAAAATCCAGGAAAAGAACATTGGATGGCAGTAAAATGGATTCTCAGATATTTGAGAGGTACCACAAATCAAGCATTATGCTTTGGTGGTTCAAACATTGCTCTACAGGGATATGTTGATGCATATATGGCAGGTGACAGAGATAACAGGAGGAGCACTACAGGATATGTATTTACTGTAGGTGGAATAGCTGTCAGTTGGGTTTCAAAGATCCAAAGTGTTGTTGCACTTTCAACAATAGAAGCAGAGTATGTTGCTGCTACAGAAGCTAGTAAGGAAATGATTTGGTGGCAAAGATTTATGGATGAATTGGGTAAGAAGCATGATATGGGCACGCTATACAGTGATAGCCAAAGTGCCATTCATCTTGCAAAGAACTCAACATTTCATTCTAGGACTAAACACATACATCTCAAGTACCATTTCATACGGTCAGTATTGGAAGATGGAGAGTTGAAGCTGGAAAAGATACACACTAGCCAGAATCCTGCAGATATGCTAACAAAAGTTGTAATCGGGGAGAAACTGAGAACATGCTCAGTTTCAATTGGTCTTCAAGGATGACGATGAAGATGAGAAACAGCCAGGTCCAAAGAGGAGTCATTGTCCAGCAAATGAAGTAGCGGTGGAGTTGCTACAATCAGTCTCCAAGTGGGAGATTGTTGGGTGTGGAGCCTGATTATCTTGTTTACTTTGTATCACAGCATTGGACCCCTGTACCTTAAATGGGGCGGCAATGCCGCCAGTAAATTATTCGCTGCCGTGGGGGGTCCAGGGGGGGCGGCAACGACTTTATGGAGCCCCCCCTGGCAGGGGGTTTCGGGAGCAGCGCCCTCGAAGCTAAAAACAGAGGTAAAATTGCCTTATAGTAATTTCTAGTCAATCTGGGCCGTTCATTAGGCAAATGATCTGACGGTAGAAGTTATGTTTAGTTTAGGGTTTCTTGCCCTAGAAGGCAACCCCTTGCTTTTATGAGGGTATTGTATTGCGGCTATGTATGGTATGTGTATTCTCGGAGCGAGAAACAGAGAGAGAGACTGTGAGAGAGAACAGAGGATATTACAGCGGATCTGCTGTAGGTTTTGTCTCTTCATTTTGCTGGATAATAGAAAATTTGTTGTTCGGTGGTGTGTGGTAGGTGAACCACGTATATCTGTGTCTCTCTGGTTTTATGTGTTTTGTGTGCTTGTATTTTCCGCATATTTTATGTGTTGCATTGCTCTGTAATATATAATTTTCTAACAATTGCTCTACTGAAGTTAATGGTTGAATTTTTCAAAGTGTAATTGCTTAATGATTGGAATGCTCTAAAGAAGTCAAATTGTATCATTGGAAGTAGCTATCAGATTGAAAGATTGTTCTAGTCTATATTGCTACTAGAAAATCAACATGGGATTAGAGCTATGGTGAAGAAAAGAGCATTGAGATCACTCTTGAAGAGACCCTATCCTTCACCTGAAAAGATTGATCCTCTACACTTGAGGCAGCACTGAAATTGGTGTTATTTTTGTTTGCCCTAGAAGCCCTAATCTGAACTACAAGAAGACCTAAAAGGAGGACATAATTCTGTGATCAAGCCTGTAAAAGATGCCCAGATGTCCTTCAAGAAGAGCAAGGTTCTGTCTATGATTAAAGAGGCCAAAGAACTCAGAAGCGAATTGCAGAGGGGGCCGAAAATCTCAGAGGCCTGTTTGGGGGCCGAAAATCCTCAGGAATCATGTACAAGGCTGAAGTGTTTCAGGTGCTTGCCAACAATCCTGAAAAACGAATGGACTAAGGGAGGACTGATGCCAACAACCTCAAAACGAAGATGCTTGACAAGGTATGGCTCACTGAAATCTTTACTTTCATATTAATCTTTAATAAATTTTACCTTATCTATGAAGTCCTACGAAAGGAAGAAGCAGGAACATCCATTGCATCCATTTCATCAAGTCCATGAGAATAATGACCATATTGATCTTAAGAATCAAGGTTCTTGAAAATCCAAGTCACCTTCCAGATTGTAGGCCGAACTTCTTTGGGTAATATGTAATCTGTTCAAATAAGAGGGAGACCACCGAACTGAAGGAGCAATAAATCTATGGCTTGATTTGTTATCAAATTGTATTGGCAAATCTGTGCTTTGATCAGACCGAATAGGAGAATCCTCTAGAAGCTTACCTCATAGAGCAAGTTCTGTTTTATGTAAAGAAAGGAAAACTATCTTTTGGAAAGAGGTCTATTAAAACTCTGATTTGAAACTCTATGGAAGGCTGAAATTCACTAAAGTTCTGTGGTCAAAAGAAGTCTGAACGATGACGTTTTGTTTAAAACAGTAACGTCATTTACTGTGGAGGGCACTGTACTCAAGACAAGTTTGAAAAAGGACTGGCACCTTAAAGTGCAATGATAGAATAATGTTCTATGAGTAATATGAAGCCTCATTCTCAAGGAAGCCATCGAAGCTCAATGATTAAACAAATAAAAGCTAAGAAGAAATGTTAAAAGGCCTTGCATCAAGATGATAAGACCTGATGTCTATGATTCAAAGTTGGTAAGGTGAATTAAAGGAATGAACAAAAATGCCTTGTGCTGAAAAATTAATGATATCCTGAAGTCAATATGACTTGTATATAAAGTACTAAAAGTATTGCCTTGTTGTAAGATGTAAAGCAATTTGGATATTTGAAAACATTATCAAAGGTTGGCTATGATGAAGTCTTCAAGGTATTTAATCTTTTACCCTCAGTAAACAAGAAGTTCCAGCCTGAAATAAAGGATTTGAGCCATACCACAATTAAATACTTGTGCTAGCTTTTGAAAGAAGTCATCTGTTACAAATGATCGAGGTATTGTACAGGAAAGAAGGTTTTTGGATTGAAAGGGATTTTCTCATACAGATACTAAAACTGAAAAACTAATGCTTCAATTAAAGTGACTTACAGTGATGAATCAATCATGGAAATACATACCTACAAGAAAACCAGTGAAGCCAATGCTTAAGAGGTATGTATCATCTGTTTGAAGTATTCGTAGATCTCAATATTCCTTTGTTAAGGAACTCTGTCCGTGAAGACCAAAGTATAGGTCTGTAGAATTTATTGAGCTCAGTATATCTTGAAAATTGAAATGAGTCCATAAGGTTTTGCAGGGGACTGGTATGAGGAATTCATTTCTTGAATGATCTTCAAGGAAATGTTGTGACATGAATCTTAAGTTTTTACGTTGCTGAAACAAGTTAGTCAGTCATGGGACCATGAGGAATCCTTAAAGACTTCTGTAAGTACTAAAGGTGTCCCTTCACTTCACTGAATAATCTTTGTTATTGCTATGTGTGGCATAAGGTTATGACAAGGAGAAAAGACATTGACTAACAACAATATAGCCTTATGTGAAAATATATTACCTGACTCATAATTAAAGGATTAAAGTGTGATGATGTTATTCAGAAGCTAGATGTATCTCTGCATTACATATTTAGGAGAAAGACATCTATTTCATAATCTATGGTTGCTCAGTTTTTTTGAAAAATGAAAGAAAGAAGAAATCCTGCCTACAGTGGAAAAAAGGCCGAGTTTTTCTTCAAGGATGAAGATCAAAGCTCTTGTAGATATGATATTGCTCTATCATGACTAAATATTTGTGTTTCCAAAAGTATTGATGTCATATATGATTTAAAGGACTTGGGTACTGAGGATCTTTCTTGATGAAATCCATTGCTACAATAATTTGAAGAAGCCGAGCTACCTGGTTTGCCAAGAATACTGGATGAATCTATCAGTGACAAACATTCTTAGTTGATAACATATGTGCTGCCGTGGAAGACCTTGCATTTACCGATTTGAAAACAAACTTAGGGTTTATGGAGAAAACCCTAGGATTGATTGCTTCCGCTAAAAGAAGAAACCCTAGTTCCTGCAAAGAAGAATGGCATGATGATGATGATGTGGACGAGGTTGATTTGCAAGTTGGATGCAAGAAGGCTAAAGATCAAGAGGGAGTAAATATGTTCTCAAAATATAAGTATCTTATATCTCCCTTATTTTAAATTATTACTATTGTTGTTATTCTTCTTGTCCTTGTATATCTTCCTTGGCCCCCTAGTGAGGATTGCAGGTACATAATGAAGTCTGCCAAGGCTGTGGCAATATATGAAAAGATTGGAAGAACAAAGCTTGTGACACGAGGACTCTTGTTGAGAGATATTGTATTGGATGAGCCCTGGACTCAAAGGAAGCATAAAGATAAGCTAGATTTAAGCTTGTTTTTGATCTATGTCCAAAAGAAGTCGGTCGTGACTTCCAAAATGAAGATTGCTAGAAGTAAAAAGTGAAGGATTACCTTAGTAAGAGGGAGAAGACTATGAAGTCAGGCACCTCGTGCATGGTACTCTCAAATGGATGACTATTTAGTTCTATAAAGAGCGATGCTGATCCGTTGTTGAAGATGAGCCCGTGATTTTGACGATCTATTTCTGACTGGGGCTGAGGACCTCTTTGTCCAGTGTAAGAGCAAGTTGATTGAAGGATCTTGGTCTAATGCATTACTACCTGGGATTGAAAGTATGGCATAAGCTTGTTCAAGTCTTTGTTGAGATCCTTCAAAATTTGGTGTGATGGACTGCGAGTCCATGGACACCTCTATGATGACAAATTTGAAGAAACTGTGAGACTCTGATTCTGATCCTTCTATGTCTCTTCAATTGATTAACTCTTGAACTATCTAAAACCGGATATCTGCTATGCTTTGGCATGAGCATTGGATTGCAATGAAACATATGTTGAGATATTTATTTGGCACCATTGATCATGGATTGAATGGTGAATTGCAACTGCATGGATTCTGATTGGGTTGGATGCACTAAAGAGAACTTATGGATGTTGTTTTTGGGTTGGATATCATGGATAAGTATGGTGCAGACCTCTGTTGCACTTAGCACGGCTAAAGCTGAGTATATAGTTGATTGTTCAACCTATTGTGAAGTAGTTTGGCTTTGAAAATAACAACGAGGGAAGGAAAAGGCTCCTTGAGAGGGAATTGTTCGCTTTCGAGGTTGAAGAAGGCGACATACAGAGCACAAGATCGAGGGTGAGTGAGAGTGAAGAGGAGCTTAGGCCACAAGTGCTTTTGGAGAGGCTAGAAATAACCAAAGAGTGACGTGGAGGAAAAATGACGTGAAGAGAGAGAAAAAAATAAAAAATGGGGGCCAATCCAAAGACCATAAATTGGAACAGGCCTAGAAAAGAGAAATAGAAGAATAAACGAACCAATGAAAGTGGAAATAAAACCAATGATGATGGATATTCTCATATTTCAGATATTCTAAATATTTTTTGTGATAATGAACTTTGTTCGTATCGTTTTGGTATAAGAGCCAGTCCGATCTGACCATTGGCCACTAATTTTTTTTTTTTTTTTTTTTTTTTTGAGAGCACCACCTTCATACTCAATTTTAAAGGTTTTGATACGAAGTCTATGCTTTAGAAAATATGACGCACAGCCATTAACAAAGAAAATAAAAAATAAAAGGAAATAAAAAGAAATTATATATATATATATATATATATATATATATATATATATATATATATATATATATATATATATATATATATATATAATGAAAAGAAAAGAAAAGATTAAAAAAACTAGTCGCCACGACCAAGCACGATTAGTGACCCTTGTAAAAAGAACTCAAATTGTCTCATCGCGTAGACCATCACCGATTAATAATGACAACAATATCAAGTGAAGAAATGGTCACCAAATAGCAACCATCATGTTAAGAGCTGTTGTACCTTTTGTTGGGAAAAAATATCGTGTTGAATGATAAAAGGACTTCCAAATGGAATTAAATTGGAGTTAGGATAAAAAAGGGAGAGTAGTCTAACTAGGCGACAATTTTTCCCTGAAAATATAGATTTTTCTGGCATGTTTTTGGAAAAATCCAGTTAAATTTTTTGGAAATCTAGGTTACAACTGTCAAACTATATAATTTTAGGTTTCCTAGGGATTTTGAGGGTACTGAATCTATTTCGTCCTTCAAAATACAAATTGGAACACTTCTAAACCAAGATTTTGCAAAATAAAAAACATTGGATTCCGGTGAAAAAGTTACCGTCCAGGTGAAATTATCACTTCATTAGACAACGCCTAAAAAAGGGCAACGCTTTACTCCACAATTATATCTAAGCTAGGGTTCTGTTGAGATTACTAGCTATCAAATCTGTAAATCATGGTGTCAAAGATGTGTTGAGCATCTGTGTCGGGCCATGTCGTATCTGGGCCGCTGCTGTATCTATTAAACCATGTCGAAAGTTTGTTTTCAAAGGAGGACATGACGGTAGAAGGGGGCGCAATTGTCCAAAACATCACATCATCAAACTAAATGGTAAAAAGTGAATCTATAAAGCATACATGGTTATTTAGTAACGAGTACTAAATAAAAAATATATTTAAACTAAATAGTGCAAAGCAAATCGATAAAGCATAGAAAGTTATTTAATAAAGAGTGTTTAATAAAAAAAGGTATCTCATAAAAAGTTATTTTAATTGACACATTAATTTTGGTTAAAAATTAAAATACAAGGTGGTATATATGTGTGTGTGTGTGTGCGCATGCGCGCTTTAGGAGAATTGTTAAAGGGAATTATAAAAGTGAAGTCATGTAATATTCCTAATTAGCACTGCTAATTGGAATATTTCATTTTTGTATAGTTTTGCCGCCTTTAGTTAAATTAATAAATAAAGTGAGAATTAAGGGGTCAACTCACTTAATAAAATAAAGTGCTTTCCTAGTTGATGAACGTTGTGACTTAAAGGAGTGGCCTTGGGGGTCCATACACACATGAGGGAAGGCCTTACGCTGACCCTAAGGTAACTGCGCAGGTCAAGGAGGAGAGCGAGGTAACTGCGTAGGTCAAGGAGAAACAGAGCGCGATTGGGTTTTTGAGGGAGTTAGCACTATAAAAGGTGGGGTTTTCACTCCATTTGGCATTATTGATATGTTGTTGATATTGAGAGCTAGACTTCTGTCTACTTCAGCACGTCGGTTGTTTAGTCGGTCTGCAGCACTGTTTAGTGCGAACTGAGTGTCTCCGGTCGGAGATCTCGCCCTTGGCTCCGGGGGACTTCGAGTGCCTGCTCGAGCAAGGTTTTTCCTTCAATTTCAGTTGGTGATTTGCAGTGGATTTCTGGTGGACGTTTTGCATAGGAGCTGCCCCTTGAGTGACTGCGCAGTCCAGGAGAGAGGACGCAGTTTCTACAGGGAGGACGCAGTCTTGGTTGAGCAGCGTTATTGTGGGGTGATTTGGCAGTGGATTCAGCGTTTTTCAGCCTTGAGGAGGTTGCCATTTCAGCTGGGGGTTTTGCAGGGGGATTCAGCCCTTTTTCTCAGCGTATTTCTTGAGCTACTGCGCTGTTCCTGGGAGAGGCAACGTTTTCACTGAGGAGGGTTATTTGGTGGATTTTCGGAGGTGGAGCATTTGCTTCACGATTTCTGGGTTTTGTCCGGAGGGTTGAGTACATCCAGTCTTCCAGTTTTCAGCTCATTCCGGTGTGGGGATCAACCCCTAGTTCCAGTACATTGCAGCAGCAATTTTCTACGGCAGTTTTCTCCAGTCAGCTAGGACGTAGTCTCTGTTGTAGCCATTTCTTATTCTGAGAGGGCCTCCACTTGCCTAGAGCAAGGATAGGTGCACTCATTCTGATTATCTTTGTACCCATATACATCTATTCTCAGATTAATAAAATGGCTTAGTGTTCTGGCATTTTATGTGTACTTGTTCCATATTCTAGTTCCGGCATTTTGTTCTATATCGTTGCTTGTTTGTATTTCTGTGTATTACTGTCTATTTCCCGTTGGGGATACTACAGTGGTATCAGAGCATAGTTCTGGCTCAGCCTGTGGTGCTAGCAGTCTATGATGCCCGGGGATAATCCCTACCTTGATCAGGGGAGACACAGGGACGTTGAGAGTAGGTGGAAGTTTCCCTTCGGAGGGGGGGATTCTGATCAGGAGCCACCTGAGACAGATTCAGAGCAGGAGCAGCCTGTGAGGGACACAGAGCAGAGGAACCCGATGGCAGACGAGGAGAGGAGATGGGATACACTCCTCCATCACATGCAGGAGATGACGCGGAGACTCACGGCCATAGAGGTCGGACAGAGGGAACCCCCTAGGGTTTTCCAGGTCGGTGAGGGATCGGGTATGTCTCACCACGTGCCAGTGCATGATGCTATCCCCATTGTGGCATCTCATGCACCCACGCGATCCACTATGCCCACATTATTGCCAGAGGACGCAAGGGCAGGAGTACGGGGAGGTGCACAGAGGGATATTCCAGCACCCACGCGATCTACCATGCCTACCTTCCTGGCAGAGGACGCAGGGACAGCAGTGCAGAGGGAGATAGATCCGGCTCGGATGGCTGAGCTTTTTGCAGAGTACCAGGCTTACGGACCAGCGTTCATGGATTCTCTCACCTTCAGAGACTATCTCCAGGTCTAGTATGGCATTAGATCCCGTTGCAGAGTACCAGGCTTACGGACCGGCGTTCATGGATTCTATCACCTTCAGAGACTATATCCAGGTCCAGTATGGCATTAGACCCCGTGATCATCACCAAGGGCACAGGCACCACCGTGATGACCACCGCGCAGCTAGTAGATTTCATTTGCCCACGTTTGATGGCTCATCAAACAGTTTGGCAAAGTCTTGGGTGGAGAAGCTGGACATCTATTTCCAGCTTAACCAGATGTCACAGTCAGAGGCCATTAAGGTGGCAACATTGCATCTGGATGGTGAGGCCCAGGACTGGTGGTTTCATGGGATGGCGACACTCGGGCATTCTACAGTGACGACATATGCCGAGTTTACCAGGAGGGTGGTAGAGCGCTTTGACAGGAGGGATCCGGAGCAGCACTTTGTTGAGCTGACCAAGCTCAAACAGACTGGGAGTGCAGAGACATACATTTCAGACTTCTTGAGGGTTTCAGTGATGGTACCTGATTTATCTGCAGCTCGGATGGTTTACATGTTTGTGGAGGGGCTGTCAGAGCCACTTCGTGGCCTAGTCCGGTCGAACAAACCGGCTACCCTTCAGGATGCTATCAGCAGGACTCGGGACTTACAGGATGTCTTACCCAGGACTCGGACACCTTATCCCCAGAGACAGGCCTTCCAGCCTAAGGGTAAGGACACGAGGGCTCCGCCTCCCAAGGCGAATCATGGACGAGGGCAGTTTGATGATGAGGCCAGGAGAGAGCTGAGGAGGAAGCGGTTGTGCTTCACTTGCCAGGAGCCATGGGCACCGGGACACAGGTGTGCGGCAGGGAAGGCACATTTCATAGAGGTCTTCTCCGAGAGCAGTGGAGAAGAGGATGAGGGGGATGATGAGGAGGCAGGAGATTGTTATGTAGCACAGAGTACCTTACCACCTCCACCACCCGCGACAGGTGGGGCATCGTTTGCACCCACTGGGGGAGCTCTAGCCGCATTGCGGGGAGTCCCCAAGTACTTGACACTGCGCGTACGGGGGACAGTGCGCGGACAGCGGGTTTCAGTCTTAGTTGATAGTGGGGCCACCCACAATTTTATTGATGCCCAGATGGTTGAGCGGAGAGGCATACAGACAGAGGGCTTTGATGGGTTTTCCGTCTTGGTCCCAGGAGATCAGACCATGGCATGTGCTCGATATGTTCCGGAGTTATCAATGACGATGGGCACTTATACATTGACAGATCACTTCTTTGTGGTGGACATTCCGGACACCAACCTGATATTGGGTGTTCAGTGGCTTATTACTCTAGGGAAAGTCACGACAGATTGGAAGGCCCTAGAGATGGAGTGGGATGATCCCAAGACAGGAAGGCATGAGAAGATTCGGGGACAGCACACATACCCGCCTCAGACGGTATCGGCACACAAGATGGAGGTGACCTTCCGCAAGGGAGACATAGAGTGGGTAGTAGAGTTGCGAGCTTCAGAGGCAGTGGATACAGGTCAGACAGTGCATCCTGAGCTACAGTCTATACTTGACAGGTATGCAGTGGTATTCGGGGATATTCCACCAGGGCAGCCACCAGATCGGGGGTTTGAGCATACGATCGAGCTTGAGCAGGGGATACAGGCTGTGATTACCACACCGTATAGGCATCCCAAGGCCTATCGGGACGAGATAGAGCGGGCCATTCAGGAGTTGCTGGCCCTTGGTCACATTCGGCCCAGCACTAGTCCTTTTGCTTCTTCAGTAGTGCTGGTGAAGAAGAAGGACGACACATTACGCATGTGCATTGACTACAGGGCTCTGAACAAGAAGACCCTGAAGAACAGGTACCCCATTCCCAGGATCGATGAGCTGATGGATGAGTTGAGAGGAGCACGGTTCTTCTCAAAGATTGACTTGAGATCCGGGTACCATCAGATACGCGTGAGGGAACAGGACATTCCCAAGACCGCTTTCAGGTGTCACTATGGGCACTTTGCGTTTTTGGTCATGCCATTCGGGCTGACCAACGCACCTGCTACCTTCCAGTCATGCATGAACCACATCTTCAGGGGTCATCTGAGGAAGTTTGTGCTAGTTTTCTTTGATGACATACTTATATACAGCAGGACTTGGGAGGAGCACCTCCAGCATATTGAGACAGTTTTGCACATCTTGGAGGAGCAACAGTTCTATGCCAAGCTCTCCAAGTGTGAGTTCGGGTTGACAGAGATGCTGTATCTGGGGCACATTATAGGAGTGGACGGGGTGAGAGTCCACGAGGAGAAGATCAGGGCCATCAGGGATTGGCCAGAGCCGTGGAATGTGACGGAGCTTCGGGGATTTATTGGTATTTGCACATACTACAGGAAGTTCGTCAAGGGCTTCTCTCAGCTTGCTGCACCTCTCACAGATTTGACGAGGAAGGGGGCATTCAGTTGGTCGGACACGGCACAGCGAGCTTTTGACAAGCTCAAGGAGGTGATGAGCAGTTGTCCTGTATTAGCGTTGCCAGATTTTACGCAGCCCTTTGTCCTAGAGTGTGATGCATCCGGAGGGGGGATTGGTGCAGTTTTGATGCAGGACGGTCATCCGATTGCTTTTGAGCCGGAAGCTCCTTCCACACGAGAGGTTGTATCCCATATACGACAAGGAGATGCTGGCCATCATGCATGCATTGGCCAAATTCCGGCAGTACCTGGTGGGTGGCAGATTCAGGGTGAGGACAAATCATAACAGCCTGAGGTACTTTCTGGAGCAGAAGCAGTTGCAGGAGAGACAGCAGAAGTGGATCAGCAAGATCCAGGCCTATGACTTTGACATAGAGTATGTCAAAGGCAAGAATAACGTGGTAGCTGATGCCCTTTCTCGTAGACCGGCCACGTTATCACTCATGAGCTTGGACGCTGATTGGAGGGCTCGACTGCTGGTTGAGTACTCCAAGGATAGGTTTGCATGTGAGGTTCTAGATGGGCAGGTAGCAGATGACAGGTACAGGGTGGTCGATGAGATCATCTATTACAGGGACAGGATCTTCTTGACTGAGGGGTCTCAGCTCAAGAAGAAGATACTCCAGGCTTCACATGATTCACCATTGGCGGGCCATTAGGGGTTCACCAAGACATACAGGGCTATTCGGGAGAGGTTCTCATGGAAGGGCCTCAAGGAGGACGTACTCCAGCATGTCAGGGAGTGCGATGTTTGCCAGCGAAACAAGGGAGAGATGAGCCATCCTGCGGGGTTGTTGCAGCCTCTTCCCATTCCGGAGGGGAAATGGGAGAGCATATCGATGGACTTCATCACTGGGTTGCCCACAGTGCAGGGCAAGGATTGCATCTTCGTAGTCGTTGACCGGCTGACGAAGTATGCCCATTTTTTTGCCATATCCGCACATCACATAGCAGCGCAGGTGGCTGAGCTGTTCTTTAGGGAGATTTTCAGATTACATGGTCTACCCAAGACCATCGTCAGTGACAGGGACAGCCGCTTCATGGGCGGATTCTGGCAGGAGCTCTTCCGACTAGTGGGGACCGAGTTGACACCGAGCACTAGTTATCACCCCTAGACGGACGGGAAGACAGAGATAGTTAACAAGTGGCTAGAGGGCTACTTGCGTAACTACGTCAGTGGACAGCAGAGGGCATGGCTGAAGTGGCTGCATTTGGGTGAGTACTGCTACAACACGACGCATCATATGTCTATTGGTATGTCACCTTTCTATGCTTTGTATGGATATCATTCCTTATCTTTTGTGGACATGATGTTTGGTGTTAGCAGGGCTCCGAGAGCCAAGTTATGGATCCAAGAGAGCCAAGATATCCTCCGAGCTCTCAAGGACAACATAGCCATAGCACAGAATCAGCAGAAGTTGTATGCTGATAAGGGTCGGGTGGAGAGACACTTTGAGGTAGGGGACTTGGTCTACCTGTGACTACAGCCATACCGACAGTCTTCGCTTAAGCAGAAGGGGGCGGAGAAGCTTAAGCCCGCTTTTATGGGCCATACAGGGTGATACGTAGGATCGGGCAGGTTGCATATGAGTTGGAGCTGCCCCAAGGCAGCAAGATTCATAATATCTTTCATGTATCATGCCTGAAAAAGGCACTGGGCCAGCAGGTGACAGTCACAGAGGAGCTACCACCCACGGATGATGAGGGGCATCTGGTGTTGCAGCCGGAGGCTATTATTGACACTAGGGAGAGGCAGCTGCGGAGCAGGAAGATCAGGGAGTTCTTGGTGAGATGGAAGAACTTGCCGGATGAGGATGCCACTTGGGAGGATGAGAGGATCTTGCAGCATCCATCACTTCAGTTGTTTGAGGACAAGCAACGTTCTGCCGGGGGAGACTGTAATATTCCTAATTAGCACTGCTAATTGGAATATTTCATTTTTGTATAGTTTTGCCGCCTTTAGTTAAATTAATAAATAAAGTGAGAATTAGGGGGTCAACTCACTTAATAAAATAAAGTGCTTTCCTAGTTGATGAGCGTTGTGACTTAAAGGGGTGGCCTTGGGGGTCCACACACACATGAGGGAAGGCCTCACGCTGACCCTAAGGTAACTGCGCAGGTCAAGGAGAAGGGAGGACGCAGTTAGGGTTTCTGAGGGAGCTAGCACTATAAAAGGTGGGGTTTTCACTCCATTTGGCATTGTTGATATGATATTGATATTGAGAGCTAGACTTCTGTCTACTTCAGCACGATGGTTGTTTAGTCGGTCTGCAGCATTGTTTAGTGTGAACTGAGTGTCTCCTGTCGGAGATCTCGCCCTTGGCTCCGGGGGACTTCGAGTGCCTGATCGAGCAAGGTTTTTCCTTCAGTTTCAGTTGGTGATTTGCAGTGGATTTCTGGTGGACGTTTTGCAGAGGAGCTGCCCCTTGAGTGACTGCGCAGTCTTTGTTAAGAAGCTAGTAGAAGATGAAGATATGGCTGATTTGTTAATGTGAAGCTTGCTGCCTTACTTTGATTGATTTGTGACTCATTGCATCTCCTTGGAGAGACTCAAGCACTTCAGTCAAGAAGTTATCAACAATTTTCGAAACCCAAATTTTAGAAGATATTATTTTTAATACCAAAATACTATAATACTATAAAATATAGGTGCAATAAACTATTATTTTGATCAACAAGACTCTAAATAAGCATTAATTTGCATCCATTTATATAATTAGTTAAACTAAATTATATAGTTGATAATAGGATAGTAGAATATATTATAGGGTACTTTCAGAATGAAATACATTTTGTTCATTCATTGGAAAGCTTCACAAACCACTGTGATAATAGAGTTCTCAGCGCTAATACAATTATTTTGTCGATCTGTGCATATATTTCTCAATATCCCCTTCCCATATGGGAAAGGAGTGGACTAGTCACTTACCTCACAAGGTCCTTATGGAGTTGTTGTTCCAGGCCACACGTGCACACCATTTTACCAACAAGACAATTTAGTAGACAACTCGACAAGGCCTTGGAGCTGGGTGCCCCCAAATCCACACAGCCAACCATCCATCAGGAGAATTTTTCCATGCCTGGATGTTAGGAGAGCTTGCTCAAATTTGGGCTTCCCACAAGGATCATACTGTAGAGCCCTATCAGTCCCAGACACACTCCAAAGGACATCATCCACTAGTCCAAAAAAAATTTTGCGGTCATTGAGGACTCTAGCAGGGAGACCCCCCTTGATCTAATTGCTCGTCCTCACCTGTCAGCACTAGCATACCATGACTAGTTCAAACTAAAGTTCCTTTGGTCCTCAGATATCATACATATTATCTTTTTCTTGTAATTACTTTATCTCCACTCCGAGTCATGTACTTTCTTATCTTCTCTTGTTGTTCTGCTTCTAGCACAATTAAAAATCTGTTTTGATATGATTTTTAGCATCTTTATAGTCCACACTTCCACACTTCCACATTGTATTTTGGCTAGTGATGTACTCTTATAATCCCATTGACCTAACATTTTCCCCAAGGAAAACCTTGTGGGGAAACCCAAGAGATGCTTCCTCATGTTTGTGGATGGCATCCCTAGTAACCCTGTTCGCTAAAGTCATAGACTAGTGTGCCTAACCAGGAGGGTTGAACTAGGCAGATGCCCAACAACATGAAAAAAAACCAGTTGAGCTAACCCTTGGTCTTCCCATTGACATACTCCTTTGATCATTTGCTGGACATTAATAAACTTATATTATCAAACTTTGGTTTTTACAAATACTGCAACAAAAAAGGTGGTTTGACAAACAATGCAACAAATCAGAACTCATATTTTAATAATTTAGACGATAAGAGGTATTCCAAAAATCATTGACAAAGACAGCCATGCTTTTATCTAGATTTTCATTTGAAAAAATTGTCAACTTATCTGTTATATTGTCAACTTGAAATGTGAAATCCAGATATGAAAACTAGATATGAAAGTATTTCAAAAATCACCTCTTGGGTATTAAAATAAGAATGGAGCTGTACAGGATGGCATCAAGGCCAATGAGAAAAATTACAATTAATT